>JANBPU010000114.1:0-10962 GCA_027575805.1 Mycoemilia scoparia | reverse complement strand
GATGAGTTAAATAATGGCGATGAGTTAAATAATGGCGATGAGTTAAATAATGGCGATGAGTTAAATAATGGCGATGAGTTAAATAATGGCGATGAGTCAAATAACAACGATGAGTCAAATAATAACGATGAGAGCACTAAAGATGCCGAAGAGACCAAAGACCAGTTTCTATTTTTGTAAATTCCCAAACAAAATAGAGAAACATTCAACAGTTTTCTAGATTCAAACTTTTACAGGCCTTGTAGGATTTTAGTTACAAGATGTTCTTTTTGTAATAAACATATGATTAGGTTTTACAAAGCCCTAGGCAAAATGTGTTCCCCAGAACTGCACCTAAAAAGACTGATAATTGGGCTAGAATATAAAGACCCATTTCTGTTTATTTCAGACTTGATCGCTAGTGAAATCTTGCCATATCAACGCAACTCTTATTTTCTTTCTTTTGTTTTGTATTTATAATTGAACTTATTATTGTTACTATGAATATATACTTTTCCTAAAAGCCCAAACAACAAATATGAGCGATTATTTTTGAAGGGCTAAGTTTTACTAGTAGGCCAATTTCAACTTGCATACTAGTTACCATATATTTTCATTGACCAATGCATCATCATGCAATATATGCATTTAGCCCTTCAAAAATAACTATCCATATGTCAATTGTTATAGTTGATTAAGTTTTTTATTACTTTTAGGGAGGTCTGCCAATTGATATAGTTGAATATCAATTATAAATATATTAACCCATAAGTTTTATTAAATTAATAGGCCTTTATTAGGAGTAAAATTGGTATTAAAAATAACAAAGATTTTCCCTCTCTATGCAATCATAATATATAGTAGTAATACCATTAAAGTCTATATATATATTCTTTGACTTTAGATTCTTAAGCTACCAACCACAATGACTAATATTGATATATCAACATATATTACTGATAGTAGTGCATAGCTTACAATACAGATAAAAGTGGGTTTTTACTAGTAAGTTTTCAGCAGGTTTTAGGTGCTGAAAGTTTGCTAGTGATAACCCATTTTTACCTATATAAGTAAGGATTACTAGACCATTATTGTGGTGCCATGCCATTTTTTTGAATTGCTCTCTTTGTTTCTCATGCCACCAGGTTTCAACACAAATTAGGATATCAGCTTGCATTGTGGATGCTAGCTCTAATAGTCCTTCCTGATTATGTACCTCTCTCACACTTCTACCATTGACAGTACCAACTGTCCAGCTGTTTTGGGTGCCACCCGATCTCCAACTGGGGGTAAGTGAGAGTGTGGCTTGCTTCTGTTTGATTGTTAAATTGGTCTCGTCTGGATCATTAATAGTATTTCTGGGGACTGTGAACATTATAGATACTATTTCTGGGTTAATTAATTCTGGTCTAGTATCAAGCTTTCCCTGTCCTCATTGATAACACCCAATTTAGCCATCATGCTTCTGGTGATCCTGGTGGTAGGTTGTTCTTGGGTTTCTGGTACACACTCTACAGTGTCCTCCATTTCCATAAGCTGCTCCTCTGATTGTTCTGTGCTGTCTGCTTGTTGTGGTTGCTGGGAAACATTCTGGTCTAGGGGAGTGGGGCTTGTAGTGCTTGCTGAAGGGTCCATAGTAGCTGGGGCTGGCTGTGCTTCCTCTTCAGCCTCTTGGTCTTTGTTTGGCTCACTGACTGGTTTTCTGAAATAGGCAATTAAGTGCTTGTATTCGTCTGTGCCGCGATCACTGGATTTGGAAAGAGCTTCCCACCTATTGATGGCTCTCTCTCTGGCCTTGCCACTGGGGGTATTGGAAATCACCTTCTCTTCAGCTGCAAGGATTTTTCGGGGGCTGAATTTCTTCTCAGTCAGCTTCTCCATTGTCTTGTCCAAAGAGTTTTTGGCAACTAATAGTTCAATGGTACTGTTATCAATAGTGCATATATTGACAATTGCCTCTTTGTTTAGGCCTAGTCCTCCAAAGGTCTGCCTCATTTTACTGAGTGGTACTCTGGTAGTCTTGGCTTTGATGAGAATAGGCACAGACTCCATTTCCACAGTGGCCTTTTCCCAGTTCTCCAACTGCACTTTAGGGGCCGATTCTGACAAAACTGACTTGTTAACAGGGGCTGAAAATTTTTTTACGGTCTGTACAGCCCTAGCATAACCTGTACTCAAAATCTCAGGCTGTTTCGTCGACTTTGAAATTTGGACATTTCTCAACATTTCCGAAATTCGTGAAATTTGGGCAATTTTGGAGTTTGCCAGTTTCGAGGTTTCTGACTTCCACTGGCCTTTTCCAGTCTCTAGGAGCAATTCTTCTACATCCTTGAATTTTTCGAGCTCCTTTTCACTATCCTGGAGGGCTTCTTCTAACTGCTTAAAGTCTTCAGCAATTTTCGCCACTTGTCCCATAATCTTGGCAGTCTGCTCAGTTTTGGCCATTTTGTAAGCCTTGGCTGCTTTACTTAGATGAGCTGCTTGTTTAGCCTGCTCCTGTTCACTGGCTGGGCAGTGGCTTAGCTCTATCAGCTTCTGCTTAACATCAACAGACTCTATTAATGTGGCTAGCCAACCACAGAGATTTGGATTCAAAGCATCAAGGTCCTCTACCCACTTTTCAGTATCTGTTAGGGAGATTCATTAGTTTGTTTTATAGAGTAAATATATATTCCCCAAATTTCTTTTATATAGAGTAGAAGCTAAAGGGGGGGGGGGAAGATCACATTATCCTAAAAGAAAAAAAAGTGACTTTTACTTTGTCCCATTTTCTCTCTCTAATAACAAAACCAAATTTTCTTTTGTGAGATAATTTAATCATTGATTATTAATACTAATATAAATCACTACCAGAGACTATTGTAAAATTTCAAGTGTCTACCAAAATCCTATTTGAGCTTTACTCAGACTATAACAAACCAGGGCTATTGTTTTTTCTTGACTTGTAGTTTTAATATTTTGCATTATTATTACTATTAGAATATCTATATAACGGCAATAAAATGTAAGAAGAAACCTTATCAAAATTTGTTTCTAATGAAAACGGAGGCACAGCACAAAGTTCTAGTAAATACAAATACGAAGAAATGAAAAAAGAAAGATATGCTAACCACATGTATATAAACATTTATTTGTGAATGTGTAAAAAATAAAGGGGTCGGTATTGTCAATTAGTAATGGGGCCGGCAGGGAGTGGCAAGGTAAGGCTGACCAAAGCATGTTGTTATTAATAATATTCGTATTCAGTGCTATTAAAAACAACTAAATTCATATAAACCACCTACTTTGAATGGAATATATATGTGTGCGTAAATGCAGTCTACATATTGTTCGACTATGGTCCAGCATGCTCAGAATGCAAAACGCAGAGTCAACCTAGTAAACCTTGATCCAGCAGCCGAGGCATTTGATTATCAACCAGCCATTGGTAAGCATATAAAACTACCAAAGTTCTAACCAATATATACGCCATTAAATCAGAATGCTTCTGCTGCTATAAACTAATGAGTGGGGATTTTTGAATGAAATTTCGAATAGATATCAAAGAATTGATTACATTAGAAGACGTAATGGATGAAATGGACTATGGGCCAAATGGAGGACTTGTCTATTGTTTCGAGTAAGTACTCAATCTAACTATCCATCCATCCATCTATAATATACATAAACATTGGCACTCCAAAAAGTTATCAACCAGAAAAATATATAACTCATAAAAAACATACATACAACATTTCATGCCAGATTTCTTGTAGAAAATATGGACTGGTTTGAAGAGCAGATCGGAGAATACGAAGACGACTATCTAATAATCGACTGTCCTGGCCAAATTGAGCTTTACACTCATATTCCAATTATGAGAGAAATCACACATACCCTCCACCGCATTGGATTTAACATTGTTGGCGTATATTGTCTGGAAAGTCAATTTGTCGAAGATACATCGAAATATTTTGCTGGTGTTATGAGTGCAACATCGGCAATGTTTAATTTGGAGATTCCCCATCTCAATGTGATGACAAAGATGGATTTGGTGTCTAGTGAACAACAAAAGTTAATGGACAGGTATTTTGATCCAGATCCATTGCTTCTTAGTGATGAGGCATCTAAACAGATGGGTCAAAGGTATCATGATCTTAACCTCGCGCTGGCTCGTTTGGTAAGTACTAGGAGAGAGAGAGAGAGAATGGGGGGACTTATTGTATTTTTTTGGAGATGTTTGTTTGTTTTGGATTGTTGTATATAAAATGTAATGCTCTTTGTTCTTTTTTGATGGATTGATATAGATTGACGACTTTAGCATGGTTAGCTTCTTACCATTGAATATTAAGGATGAAGACTCTATTGCGTATGTGTTATCACATGCCGATAATGCATTGCAGTGGGGTGAAGATCAAGAACCAAAAGAACCAGAGGTAATTATTATATCGAATAAAACATTTTGTTTATTCTTTGACATTTTATTCCATTTGATGGGAGTGATGTTTAGGCAAAAATACCAACTTTGTTTAAAATATTTTGTATGTATGTATTTATTTATGTATGAATATAGGACGAGATTCCAGATATTGCAGAAAATGATGATTAAAACTAGTTTACTAAATATTTTTTTGCGCTTGCAAATTTCAATACGCCAAAGATTGACTATAAATCCGTATCTGTTTCTCTTGGTATAAAATATCTACTATATTGTTAATAATACTTGAAAAATTTCTGGAAATAAACCAAATCAAACTAAACCAAAACAAATAAATCCAAGGTGATCATGATAGTTCTATCGTTGATGTATGCTTTAAGATCGCAAGAATATATAAATATATCTCTCTCTTTCTTTCTTGATTATACAAAGTTACTGGCGGTTATTTTTTTAAAGCCTCATCTTTATTCTCGCCTTTGCTATCATCAGTTTCGCCAATCAAATCCATGTCCTGAATCAATATTAATGGGAGTTGGGGTTTGGAACTCGTAGAAGGTTTCGAAGTGGCCGATCCCCTTTGGGAAGATGAAGACGATGGCGATAAAGAAGCCGTAGACTCAGCACATTTGCTTTGCTGTGGGAACCCTGTTATGCCCAAACGGATTTCACTATTATTGTTGGGATTGGGATTATCCAAGTCTAATGGCGGCGGTGAAGATATATTAGACTTGACATCCTCATCATCATCACTGTGATCAAATCTTAAAGATACAACACCATCCTGACGTTTTTTGATATGGTCATTAAGCTCTTTATCAACATGATGAATATTGGGTGGATCTTCTCGTTGTTGAACCCAGCCGACATGTGGAGATCCAGGCGGAGATATTAGCCATTGTTTTTCTAATTCTGGAACTGGAAGGTAATCGATTTCATCTTCAGTTAACGGGGTATGCTACAGATTAAAATTGGGAGGCACTTGCAGTGGTTATTATTGGAATCATTGGTATGTTCAGCATGGATATTAATTTATAGATCTATGGTGTTTTCGGAACTATGATGTAGACAATGCACTATTCTGAATGTGAGAGAGAGAGAAAGAGAGAGAGATTTGTATTTTACCTCAGTATATCCTAGATACATTGTATTATTTTCAGATATTTTGTAGCCATGATACCTTTCCATAGCATCCATGGCCTGTGCTGTGCTCATGTATGCGACTATGCATTTTCTAAATGTCTTTAATGAGGTGAAATAGAATGGCGTAGCTATTGTGTTGAAAAGTTCTTGAGCTTTATCTGCAGCCTGGTTATTGAAATTGGTAAATACTGCGATCAGTGTATTGGATGGCTGGTGCTCCTCATTGTCATTATTGGTGTCGCTCATTATTGAGAACTATTGTTGTTGTTTATAAGACGGGGTTATTAATATATCCTCAAGGGCTTCAGTTGGTTGTTTTGGATCTATTCGGCGGTTCCAAACAATGAAAAGCAGATTGGGAGCGAAATAAATTCAATAACGTTCTGGATAGAGTTTGATTAGTATGGGTAGAGCGGTGGGGAACAAATGATGATTAAGCATTTTATAAGAGTGGTGGGGAACAAATAATGCAATAATTGATTTTTGTTCCCACAATGCAAACAAATGGATGAGGCTTGGAATTTTTGGACACCAGGATCCACTTGTTCTTTTCTTGCTTGGCAAATAAATGGGATTCAGGTAATAGTAGTAGTAGTATTATTATTATTATTATTATGTTTGGCTGTTTTTCAGGATTTTCGTGCATTCTTGTTTGAAATTCGATTTAAAACAACTGTATGACTTTTCAGTTACTAAAAGAAGAGCTAGATAACACAATACAACCCATCCATTCATTCATTCAATAAACCAGTCGGGATTTTGGAAGCTGAAATCACCAACAATGTGTCCATTTTTGTAACCAAGCAATGAATTATTTACTTTGCAACCTTAGTAGCCACAAAAACTAGTGATAAGCTTGCCGGTATAAACAACATCTCCAACTTGCTTATAGGATTTTGGTGATACATATTAAAAGGGTGGCCACCCATATGCTTGCTCGACGTTAATTTTCGAATTATAGGCACACGCGTAATCACATGATAAGTTGTCAAAATGCTTTATTGATTGATTGATGGTTTGCTGCTGTATACCTTAAAACAATTCTGCCTATCAAACTCTCCCAAATACAAGCGTTCATCGCTCAATAAAATAGCAATTTATCAATTTAAATACCCCTCTCCTTTTTATCAGCATGCCGATCAAGCTTCCAATACAATAAATCAAAAACTAACGTATGTCTAGAAAAATGGGGCCCATCACACGCACATGAGAGGATGTGATGGTTCGATCTGATACAAGTGTTTGAACATTTTCAAGGGACATATGGATGATAATTTTTGAAGGGTGCATGTTGATAGGGGAAATCACAGCCAAATGAGTGACTCTGTAGCCCTTCAAAAACTATTGCCCATATGATTCTTTTGCTCATAGGAAATCGAGATGCCGAGGAGTGCTCCACATCCCTCTTACCCCATTTTCTTCTCTGAGCACATTGGCCGTAGCAATATAAAAAGGAAAGAGGGAAAAACAAATCAAAGCGGCATGTACTAACACCTACACAATCAGATGGTAACATCAATATTGGTTGAGATAGTAGCATGGGGCCACTGCTGCTGCTTCTACACCCTGTTCCTCCTGCAAGACCATTTTTGTATTTTTCATGCATAGCTAACTAATGCCTGCTGGGTGCGGAAAGGTGTTCTCTCCCTCTTCCTGTTTTTTGGGAACGTACCTGGTGATTAACTTGGGTTTGTATGTGAACATGCGGGTGTGCATCTCTGTGTGTGGGCCATGTGCTCACTTTTTCTTGGGTTTTTTTAGCGATGCCTTTTTGGTGATCTGGTGAAGGTGGTTAGCTACTCGCTTCATGGAAGATCTGATGAGAATTTCATAACATGGGGTGAGCGAGTATTTGTATAAATACAAGGCTGATCTTTTCTTGAGATTCAGCTCACCCCAATACTCTCCTTCTAAATTTTCTGCTCTTCAACACCTGCTGCGTACTTTACTACCTAAAGAATCCCATCCAGACAGACACCCTACATTGCTACTTCAAAATGGCAAACATTGATGCACTTGTGTAAGTATAAAACACACATGTGTACATATACATATATACACAGCTTATGACATATGGCAAGTTCTCCACCAAAAGGAAACAGACTGGTACCCTCATACATTCCCTGCAAGATCAGTCCATAAGCAGCCATACATTTTAGCTGGAGTTTAACGGGCTATTGGCTCTTACACAAGATGTTATTCTGGTGCTCCTTTGAGGGTGACTCCGTCGCATGATTCT
Organism: Mycoemilia scoparia; assembly: GCA_027575805.1. Taxonomy (NCBI): domain Eukaryota; kingdom Fungi; phylum Kickxellomycota; class Kickxellomycetes; order Kickxellales; family Kickxellaceae; genus Mycoemilia; species Mycoemilia scoparia. Next base: position 3,187 of record JANBPU010000114.1, on the reverse strand, counting down.
AACCATTTTCTTGTGATATGCGGACTTCTTGATATGTGTGTGTGTGTGTGTGTCTGTGTATAGTGGCGAGTTTCTCCATCATTCCTTGGAGCAACTGACTGAAAAGTTTGGACCTCCTCTCGAATCAAACGGTATAATCGTATATGTTCTTAATGACGGAATAAGAGTCCTGATCACGTCCCAAGAAAATGGCATAGTCAAAAACATCTCGCTTGTATAGTCCGCAGACAACAACGATGCTCTCTCACTCTCACTATTCTTCTATAATGTCTGTATAAGTGCGTTGCTGCATTTATACCACATCAGGCGCTGTTCTATGTTATCGATCTCTTGAGACTTATCCGCCTAAACTATCTTAGTTTAAATTCAAGCTCTTTCATGTTAACCTCATTTTTATAAACCATGTAATAAATCAGTAATTAATGGCTTATCTAAATGTATTTCAACGCTATATTCTCTCTGAACCAAGCAATACACAAACATTTGTAGTTTATTGTGACTGGGCTGTTATTATCTGTCTAGTTGATATATGCTTGTATAACATTATTTAAGGATAGGAAAGTTGGCTTTATCATGTTTATCCGCCCCCATATAAAATATATTTCTTTTTTCCACTTATTATTTGGGCAAATTAATATGTATGTAGGTGCCTTTGGAATCAATTGTTCTTTCAAACGTATAACATGGTCATAGTCCATACCACCTTAGGCAAAATGGCCTTCCTCCCCCCCAGAAGCAGTTAGTTGCATACAAAATGGCTGATGGTTGGGCCAAATTAAGGAGGCCCAATTCTGCCCATTTTACACTCGATCACTAGTTGAATCTTGCCATGTTATTATATTACAAGAGGATTTTTTAATATTTACTTTAAAACTTGTACAAAAAATGGGAAGGAAAATAAAATAGGAAACGATAATGTGTGTTAAATCAATATCATCATGATTTAATAATAATAATAATAATAATAAACACACCATCAATCAATGTATAGTTTATTATTAGCATTTTACTGGATATGTTTGAAGTTTAGGCAGATCCTTCTTCATGTAAAAGAAAGTAAATATGGCTCCATCAATACGTCCAACACCAATTGCTCCCATTTCAGGCTTCATAAAGTTTGTATCACCTTTAGTCACTTCCAGCCATTTATTTACAATTTCCTTGGCTCCAAGGTCTGTGTCTATTCCGAATCCATCTGTATGAACAAATTGCTGAGGAACTCTGTCGCCATTGGGCAATTTCTCTCCTGGGCTTAAATATAGCTCGGGCATCTTGGAGGTATAATGACCTTGGCCAGTTAGCCATTTACTATATGAATTGGCTTGATAGTGGAGCGCAGTGTGAGACACTAAGGGGTTTAGTCCTTTTGATTTGCGTGCCTTGTTAAGTTCACAAATGAATTTCCGTTCCCATGAGTTGAATGGGTTTAATGGTTTGCTTGGTGTAATACTGGTTGACTCGGCACGCTTTACGAGGTCATCTTTGGCTGTTGGTATACTGGCTGCGTTACTGGTATTAGAAATAAATAGACATAGTAGGGTCAGAGAAAGGAAGAGAGTGGCGAAGCCTTTTTGTAGAGAGTTGGTGTTAATTAAATGCATTTCGACGAGAGACCAAGAGCGTGAGAAAGATAATAGTGAAGAATGTGTTAGACTTAACGGTCTAGACGAAAAGCAGCAATGGTAGGAATAGGCTGTTAATAGAAAGCAATGAAAAGATGGTGTTTATAGACCGAGAAGTGTAGCTGCATGTTGCTGTTGTATTTATACTGATAGCTCTTTACTATAAACCATTTATGTTTTGAATCCCTACTGTTACTGATGCTAGAAATATAGTTTACACAAACCATCTCTTGCTATCGGCTATTTTGCAAGCACTCTGTGAACAATGTGCTGGAGCTTGTATAAATTAATGTTTCGCCATCATGACCACTTTGGGTAAGGTTTAAAGTGCTTAGATGCATTTGTCCGGTTCATTTTCATCTTATAAAAGGGCAAGTGATTTACAGAAATGCATTTAACAAAGAGAATGAACCCCGCACAAACTACGAAAAGCTTAATGCATAGCTTGCATTTTCCAGATTTCTGGTGTCTCAAAGTTATTGTGTGGGTTCTCCTGTCCTGTTTGTTAAGGTTTCAGAAATTGTAAATCCTGGTTTTAACAAAGTTCAAGATCGTCTTATTGTTTTTGCCTTTACTTGAATAAACATGAAATTTGTTGTGGAGTGATCTACCAAAAAAGGGCGCAAAAGACCAAAAGATTGGTTTCTACAGCAACACATGCTCAGATACTTCACATTACTCACCCATTTTGTGAAAACGATTGTAAGTTTTGACTTTGTGAGTTTCAAAAAATGATTGGCAATATGGTGGAAATTCACTAGCGATCAAGTGTGTGAAATAGGGAAAAATAGGTCCTCATACTTGAGCCTGATCGCCAGCCACTTCTTATACAATCCCCAGGGCCCATTTTGCCTCAGGCCTTGTGAACTTTGACCATATTAGCAACATGAAAATTGTTTTGAATTACATTTTCAAAGATTCTATAGTAATTTGCAGCTAAGTTTAGGGCGTTTATTACCATTCCTTATAATCGATTAGTTCATGTTAAAGAACATACTAAAGGATAATGCATAAAAAATTCAGTTGGGGATCTTGGGAATCTTGGGGTTTACATATGGAGATGTGGACTTTAGGAGCTAATTACACTATTTTAACATTACAATTGGCAATAAAAAGGTACTTTGGTATCAAGTTGAGCTCTATTCATTTTGTTTTTTCCTTTCCACAAGTTACAATCATTGTTATGATGGCCAATTTCGTTTTCATCTTTTAGCAATCAAACGCCAAGGGCTGTTGAATAAAAAGCCCAAAATTCCACCAAATGTATCTTTGTGATTATTGGTAGCAAATAAATCAGCAAACATTAAAATAACGTGGTTTAATGTCTTATCATGTAGGATAAATTTTGAATTTGGCTAAAGTGGTAACATCAGTTGTGATCATTGATATATATGTATATTTTTTATGACTATTATTTCATTTTGATAATAAATTTAATCATGTTCTTCGTTGGCGCATGCAATTAACTTGATTTCATTTAACTTGAACAATGAGTTTCTTTTAAACATGCTCTCCTATGTTTACCTTTTTATAGTGCAACCACTATTAAATAATATGTATTATTT
>JANBPU010000113.1:0-52129 GCA_027575805.1 Mycoemilia scoparia | reverse complement strand
AAAACTACTTTAGCTTTATGAACACAGTTTGCTGTGGTCAGGAAAACCACCACATTGAGTGTATCAGGGATCACAAGGAAGCATTCAATCAATGCCTAGTTGTTAGGAACCAGAAGATTTATTTAGATATCAGTGTAATTGGTAAGGTATTGAGTGCTTTACATGAAGCATTATCTGTAGCTTAATTAGCAAGGTCATAATGTGCATGATGTTGTGAAGTAAGTCCCTGCTATTATTGATACTTGTGAGATAAATAACATTATTGGTATAAACAAACACTATATAAAAAATTAAATTATTGAATAAATATATGACATTTTGAATATATTTTCTCTTTTTCAAGCCAGCACATACATTCAAAAGTGTGGCTGTATTATCTTTGCTTTCATTTTTTGTTGTAGTACTTTTTATATATACTATAGTTATTCATTTTAAATAATAAAGATAGCAATTCAATAATTGTGTTATGCCATAGCCAATATTTACTATAATATTTTCAATATGGATCATAATTTTTGAAGGGTGACTTTAGTGGCCAAAAATTATAGGGGCAGTCCCAGCCAAATGAGTGATCATGGTCTATTAGCACATGGTCACCCTTCAAAAATTATTACCCATATGAGTAATTGTTTTTGAAGAGTGAGTGTTTAATAGTAAAAGTGGACATTCGTTTGACTGTGGCTGCATCTATAATCATTGGTGGCCTCCAAGAGTCACCTTTCAAAAACTATTGCCCATATGTTTCTTCTTTTCAAATTTACTGGCATGTTTAATCAATAAATCATATGAAAATGTGCTATTGAGATTAAAGAAATAATGTCGAATTGCATTGCTTGTGACCATATCAAATCCTTTCTGGAAAGTATCATTTAAAGACGATATTTAAAAGAAGTGCTAAATATTAGATCTAAATATACAGACATGTGGATTTTGGGAGACTTTTGAGTTAATGCTTACTCTGTCATTCCTTTGTAGATGATTTGGCCGATCCTGGTAACCAAGGATGTGATCTATTTGGTTAACAATGTGATGGAAGGCCACACAATGATTCTGTGCTTTGGGCTTGGTATTTGAGCTTATGCAATTAAATACAAAAATATCATATCATATGTTGTCGGGCTCATATGAAGTTCATATGAAACTCACTAGAGTTTCTTGTGAGCTTTGGTTTTGTCTACACCAAATTGGCATTTTCCAATATGATTATGAGTCCTCCCAAGAAGCTATTTAAACTGTCCGTTGTAGGCACATTCCAAAGCTTCCTTACCACTACTTTTTCTACAAACAGCCAAGCTCCTTTAACAAAAAGCCAAGGTAAGCACATTGCAAGACTGACTAGTTTCCAACTATCTTTAATTCAAAATATCGATAACTAATACTGTGAAGTGCACAATTTATATCATTAACAGAATAAACTGCAACCATGAGCGAATCAAACCAGCAATCACAGGAATACACAGATGCGTTTGAACAAACTTCAGATCTCGTGGAGTTATTTGTGGATAGTAATCCTGGCATATACCAGGGACTTTCAGAAAATGGCCACAACGATAGATGGTTTGCTACTCACTTGGACCACAGGGTTGGCTATATTGCTGAAAAGCTAAGCCAAATTTGTGATCATATATTTCTGCCTCTTTTGGAAAATGATAGCAACTCCTCGGTAGATTGGGATTATTTGGATGAAGTGACAGGTTTTATAGTTGAAGAGCTTATTTGGGCTAGTAATTATGTACAGCAGCGTCTTTCAAATGCTGCTCCTACTTTAATAGAACAAGCAGAACTAGATGAGGAGATAGACACACATGTTAAAGAAACACCCCAGATCAAAAGGTTTCTGTATTTGTCAAATACAGAAAACAATGCAGGTCAAGTGGATAGCCTGAATCTGAGGATTGACAGGACAGTCAGGGAACTAGCCAGTGCTGGTTATTATTCACACTGGTCACCCTCAAGAGATATCACAGCCATCCCAATACAGCAGCTGGACTGGAAAGAGTACTACTACAGCATGTGTCTGAGCAGAATAATTCTGTTTGACATCCTACTTCATACCATCTTGGAAAAGCTCATTGACTTCCTAGCCAAGGATCTGTTTGGAAATGGCTATCGTGTATTTTTCCATCTATTTTCAAAGGATGGTAATGTGCCAAGCCAACTCCTTTACTTCCTTGAAAAGGTTGAAGTAGAGCAAGACCATCACTATGGTGGCCTATTACTGAGACATCATAATATTTGTGGGATGCTGGACATAGATTATGTTCAAAACAGAGAAGCCAATATGACAGAGATGGAGGCTGTCCCAGAAGTTTTTTACAAGATAGTAAAAACTATTAGGGGCTGTAATCCCTTGTCAGTTCCAGCTTATAGAATTGGAGATCCAATCTCCTTAGAGGACTATGAGTCTGCTAAGAAATCACCATCCAATCCAACTGCCAACATCTCTGGGGTAGCATCTGCAACCCATATGGAGATAGTGCCTGTAGACATTCCCAATATGGATCCTATCAATATCACCAGAAATGGGCATACATCATATCCAATTTTGGTAGCAAGTCTTTTCCAACACCTATTCCAACATCTTTCTTGAGCTGATTGGGCTTATCACCTTCACATTCTATCCTTCAGCCCTAGATTTCATATTGAGGCTACTATTTATAGTCTCATTGGAATCAAAATGTACCAAAAAGCAACAACTGAATTCTAGAATCATTAAAACTATATTTATATAGTTTTCCAAACAATGAAAAATTATTCTATACTTCAAAAGCTTATAAAGGTACATTTTTATAAAGGCTGAATCAAAATGGATAGTTTGGCTTTTTAGTTTGTTTTGTCTTTCAGGCAAAACTTGTTTAGATATATGTAGACCACAAGTAGTGGTTTTTTTTCTTTTTATTTCTTTTTTTTAAACATGAAATCTTTTCAAAGATTGACACAGCTAATTGTGATGGCAAATTCAATATGGGAGCCCTGAACCCACAAGTGATAGTCCATGACATTATTAAAATGCCATGCAGTTAGCATACCAACAAGCACTTTTGGTTTAATCTTAATTGGTTCTGCATTGGTTACATAACCTGAAGATTTGGAAAGGGATAAAGGCTTTTTGATAGAGGATTCAAAAAACATTGGTATCTTTAGTTAAGTTTCACTGTAAATTTAGTAATGAATTTAAAAGTAAAAGTATAGGTTTATTTAATAAAGTCAGTAAAATTTAAAGGAAGTCAATTATCAGTAATATAAGTTTAGTATAAACTTGTAGAAAAATTTATAGGGTTTATAGAATATAAGAAGTTGTATAGGTTACTAGAAACATGACTTAAACAGTATAGTAAGGGTAATGTTTCTTTATATTTGTTGTCAATTTGGCTTTAATAGCCAGGCATGTTCTTCAGTATGGGCAATAATTTTTAAAGGGTAAATTTTGGTGGGTGCAAATGATTAAAAGGGCAACCACAGTCAAATGAGCAACTAGCCCTTCAAAAATAACCACTCATTTTATAAAACTGAATTGTTTATGTGATTGTACTTTATTATTATTAAAAGTATCCAAAAATGGGTATTAATATTAATATTATTATTATAAAACATTACCAAATGTATATAATATATATGTGTGTGCGTGTGCATGTGTGTGTATCTTTGCATGACATTGAGAAGGTAAAGCTTCTTTTATAATGGTTGCTGCGGTTGCAATGTTGTTGCAACTACTGCAGGATCAATAGCCTGAGATGGTGGTAAATCTGGGAATGACTTGTAAAGCATTAGATCCGGCCCTTCACCCCCAGCCTCTCCTCCATCCCCACCATATCCTTTTCTTGTAGGAGCAATCTCGGATGCTGGACCACCGGCTGATTGAGGACTCTTTATATCTGATGATCTTTCTGTTGTTGTCGTTGGAATAAACACAGGCCTTGCCTCTCCCTGCTGTTGCTGTTGAGACAATGGTGGTGAAGCTGGGCGAATTTTTGCAATATTGGCTGCCGGAGTATGCAAATACGACGGCGATCTGTTAATATCTTGTGGTGGAATATTTTCGCAATCCGCAATTCTAAATTTCCGGTTAAGAGCCCCTCCGCCCTCTGGTTGCTGGTCTGATTCTGATATTGCTGCTGAAGTCTGCGGCAATAAAATATTTACACCTCCGTCATCTGCAAATTGATATCCTTGGTACTGTTTTGTGTGGCTGGTGGTGTTGTAGTCTAGCCCTGCGCTTTGTGGTGCAGTACGAATCGTCTCCTGTCTCCCAGCAGCAGCAGCTAATGTGGCGCTATCTATATTACTGATAATGTTGTCTGATATCCTGAAATCATGACTACCACTGACCGGGGTTGTAGGCTGAGTCAATGATCCTCCTCTTCCGGCACCATGGTGAATATGTGAATTTGAAAATGGATGCTGCTGTGGTGGTCTTGAAGCTCCCGCACCAACAGCACTCTTTTGTGAATGTGCACCGCCACCACCGCTTGGGGTATTCGCTGCACTTGAGCTTCCATCTGTAACAGGCGATATTTCATCTATCGGTGATGGCAAATATATTTCACCAAAACTACGCTGTCTACGAATCAAACTTTTTCGTTTCTCACTAGCAGTCAGCAATCCACCTTCTTTGCTGTTATCTGAATGTGTGGAGCCGTTGAGCCCACGCAGCGATGGAGACCGGTTTCTGTTAGAAGCCCGGGATAAGCGTTTGGCAAGATCTTGTTGTTCACTACTAACCATGTCCCAGGCCATATGATCTATTGGCTTGATACCACTTGACACGCCCCCACTTTGGTTGTACCGCTGTGGACGGTCGGGAAGGAACAGAGCTGGCTGTGGTGGTGATATAAAGCCGTTGTGGTGGTGGTGGTGGTAAGCAGCAACTGGGACTGGTGGCAATGATATCGGCGGTGCCTTGTTTCCTGTTATATATGATGATGATGACTGCGGAATGGTTGCGCCTGATGAAGATGATACGTTTTGGATTTGTGCGATATTTTTCTGGTTATTGGTGATGCTGCTGCTGTTGTTGCCCGCACTATTAAATGGTGGTTGGTTGTGAGTTGGTGATGCATCACTAAGTGCACGTGGTGGGCCTTTTGTGTTTGCTGATGCATTGCCACTGATATTAGTGTTATTTGCACTGCTTGCATTGCTGCCACCGCCAGGGTTTGGTCTTTGCTCGGCCAGCACTGCAGCCGGGTCTTTGTGATCCCACTGTTGCTGTTGATGAAGTGGGACACCTCCAGTCATCTTTCGTTTGGTAAAATTGGAATTTGGGCCTTCGGATGGTCTGGGACTTGGCCCTGTTGATGCTATAGCAGCACCAGCCATAGACGACGATGAGCCAGGCTTGTCCTCTCCAGCAGCTGCACCATAGCCACGGAACCTTTCAAATTCTAAATAGTCGAACGTCAAGAATTCACGCTCAATTCTTTCCTTCTCAGGACTCAATTTATGACCAGGCTTGTGCTTCCTTCGCGGCCGAACTTCAAGAGGATCCTGTTCTAAAAGCAGCTCTTCAAGATCATAGGTATTATCAAAGTTGGAGGCCTTTGCATTTGGTAAGAAAACGGGTGCAATTTCTCGACGCATAAGCTTGTCCCAGTCAATGTTTGCAAACAATCTATGGTTGAGAATACCATCAAATCCCTTCGAATCACAGCCAAGCCGGGATTCAACCGGGATCTCAAGGAATCTCTTGATCATGTCCATACCATCATTGCTTATCCATGTATCAGACTGAGGGAATACCAGTGGACCAAATCTCGATTCTTCACGAGCTGCCTTGTTTCTTTGCGAGAATGGTCGGCGTCCATACAGGCACTCGAACATCAATATGCCCAGAGACCACCAGTCTGCAGAATATGTATATCCCTGGCCACGCAGGAGCTCCGGTGCCATGTACCCTGATGTTCCGGCCGCAGAGTAATGCTTTTGGTTATTGATGATTCGTGTGGCAATGTTAAAGTCAGTGAGCGCGACATGCCCTTCAGCATCCATCAAAACATTGTCGGGCTTTACATCTCTATGGACAATACCACATTGATGCAGATAATATAGGGCTTGGGCCAGCTCAGCTATCCACAACCGCACCTCTGGCTCAGTAAACCGACGGCGTGTCAGATGGTAGCGTAAATCACCACCAGTCATCAAGTCGAGTACCATAAACATGTTGTAGTCGTCCTGGAAGGCATACCGCAGGTTGACAATAAAGGGGTTTTCGAGGTCGACCAGCAACTCACGCTCCCTCAGAATGTGGTCCAGAGCACGCATCCGAATGCACTCATCTTTGTTTATGTATTTCAGGGCATATTGCTTCTTTGTGGATTTGTGTTCTACAATACGCACCTTGCCAAAGGACCCTCGCCCAATACAGCGCAGAAGCGCAAATTGGCCTAGGTGAAGTCCTTGTTCCTCCGAGTCTAATTTCCCGGAGCTGTTTCCCATTATTGGCTTGTGTGTATATATATGTGTGTGCGCTTGTGTTATAATAATATGGTTAAATTGCCGAAAAACTATTGGTCCGAAACTATTTGTGTTGCTCGGTTACTAGCAGTAGAAGTAATGAATGGAGAAGAGGAAGGGATAGAAAAATATTATATGTGCCTCAGTAATAGCAGAAAACACTAACAAATCTGAATGGAGAAAGAGGAAGTGGAGAGAAAGCCGGGAATTGTAACAGAAAAGCAATAAAGGAACTATGATGTCTTAATAAATAGGAATAAGCGAGCAAATATGCTTTTTATGTTTAGAGGCACGGGAGCATAAGCAGACAAGAATATCGATGGCAGTAGTAGCAAATAATAGTAATAACAATAGTCGTAGTAAGAGGGAATAATATTAAGAGAGCATAAAGAAAGGGTATATGCCAAAGGGAATAGAAAAGAACAATTAATGGCTTTTCTGGGTGGGTGGGAAGACCAACGCACGGCAGGCAGATGACAGTTTAGAAATAAGAACACTGGCTAAAATTGAACAGCAACACAAATACACGCACAAAGAGCAGCAGAGATCGTGCATATTGAAGATGGTCGAGCTGTCTATTAGGAGAGACAGACTCTGAGACCACCACTGAGAACGAGCGAATGCACTTCTATCCAAGCAGCTGTGTCCATATAATACATGCATATACCTGAAGGCGAGAAAAATAGCCTGGTTTGTTTGGGTAGCATACGCAAAGAACACCACACTAAGCCCACACAAACAAGTCCCACACCACTGCTGACTGAGCAACCACCAAGCAAGCGATATCACTTTCATCTGGCCAGGAGGAAAGGAAGAGCGTCATGGCAAGAAAGCCCTGCCACACAAACAAATTTTGAAAAGTTTTCCGAACTCCTTTTGTAATGACTTACTGCTGACTGGCTCTCCCTTGATGACTATTCGTCTAACATCCCTGCTCTTCCTAATATACTGAATGTGTGGATGTGCGTGGACGCACTGTCGCTGCTGCTTCTTTATCTTGTATGAAAGCTATAATATAAAGTTCATTATTGTTGGCTCATAGAAATGGGATTGAAGATGGGTGCGAATGGCGATTGGTCAAGCGACAATGACCAGTGGCGGAGGCTGTGGCCACTCACCCCACATTTATTGACGATAAGCCACATCAAAGGTTCAAGATTGCCTACTTCCAGTCAGAGACTTGATGGACATGCTTCCGACATATGTGAGGCGGCACCAGACGGGCAAGCAGCACTATGACAACAATAATGTCATCGTTGGTAGTTCTTTCTGTTGCTGTCTCAATGTCAAACTGAGAGATATGGGTGATTGCTTTTGAAGGGTGGCCACCCATTTGTTAGTAAATGGCCACCCTTCAAAAATAACTACCCTTATGATCCATATAGATATTTGGTTAAGACTATAGCCGCTTTTCTTTTTACTAGCCATTGAATTCATAGTGATTCGAGGGCCCATATCCAAACAGAGTATTGGGTCGATATCGCGGCCACTGACAGTGTCCCATTTAGTTACAGGTGACTTTGCGACCAGGCTTTTCGGTCTATTGGATCAACGCCTCAAAGGGCGTCACGATTTTGCCTGTATGCATTATGCATAGCCATCCCGGCCAACCAAAAGTCTCTGGCGGTGAAAGCCTGACACGATGGATGTGCCAAAGACAGATAAACAAGACAAAGCCTCAAATCTGAACCACGATTCATGGGGGTCCTGCCGATCTGTATGTGCCATAAACAACTGCAGTATCCACAATCAGTCTCAGCATATGTCTACGCAGCCCTCTCATGCAAGTGGTATCTTTGCCACAATAGACTCACCTGGCGGTCAGAAACGGGTCATACAAAGCAGCGTCAAGACATGTATTTTTGCACGGTAAACACCATTCAACTATCCCGAGAATCTACACGGGTGCTTGTCTCTTCCTTTCGCTGCTGGCCTGTGCATGTGTAAGAGTGGGGCTACGAAATTTCCAGGCAAGACTACAATATTTATGGAGACAATGTATGTGGTTAGGCAACGATCGTTTACACAAAGGTGAGCTGCACTGAGCGCATAGATAGTCGTAATTCAACCTTAGAGCCTAAAAATGGCTGTTTGTGCTCAAATCTTGCATATTATCTGGCTTTGGCGGAAATGTCCGTATTTCGGCGCAACAACAGCAATACCACAAACAAATGGCCTACACATCTTTTATATATGTATATATATATCTTACTTACTGTGCTACAGCTAACTACCAGAAAACCTCTACAAAAGTCAATTATTAGCTACTATCCTAAGAAATATTCTGGAACGCTTTTAGATGAGGAGATTGCCGAGCATGCACTACCTACCCTTGCTTTGCGGCCAAAGATCCTCTCTTCTTTCTCTTTTCTTTGCCTCTTCAGCTTTTGATCGCCAGCATCCTTTATTATTTTAGCCATGTATGTTGAATAATGCATGGCGTTCATCATCATAGCTTTATATCTCTTTGTGAATTTACTTTGAACTATAATTTGAACCTATAAACATTCAAACAAAAACACAGGAACAAGTAAGCCACATACTATTACCAGTAGTGCTTTTAGATCATTTTCGATCATTTTCAAGTCACATACATACATTTTTGTTGTAGTAATATTGGCAATAGCAAAAAGGGAGTGTGGAAATATCAATTCCCTTACTTTATTCTTCCCTATACGCCATGTAAATTACCTATCAAATCAGCCGATTTTTGATTTATACTATCCTTCTCTTGCCTTGGCTACTTGTCTGTCTATGCATTGCAAATGGCGACAATCAAAGAATGGATCGAATTCATGTACACGCATAATTATACCAGTTATTTTATAATTGTTAAAACCCCATCAATATATTACTTTGCTAGTTGCTGTTTATCTACCTTATGTCTACACATACCCAGAAAAAAACACACCGTACAGCGTGGGGTACTTTTGCAGCAACAGCACCATTATGCACAAACACATGCCATTGGATCCTGGTACAATTGGATGAAGGATAAAGAAAACGAGAAGCATTTGAAAGTTCCCACACACACACACACACACACGGAAGTGCAGATAGGGTTTGGATTTCATTAAATATCACATTGTTCTTGTGTTCACATTCTCCTCAACCTCAACATCACGCACAAATTTATTTATTGAGATAAGTTTCTCCCTCTTTATCTTGATAAAATGGTCTTAAAGTTTTAGCAGATAGCCAAAGATAACAGAACCAATTCATCGGATTCATACAACTCTGTGCGGCAAAATATTTTATAATTAAAAACTAAAAACAGAGATAAAGAGAAGCAGATTAAGATAAAGAAAAGTGTAATCAATTCAAGTTATCATTATCCCTGTGTTTTATCTATATATATATATATATCACAGAATATAGCATTGACCACATTCTCTCTCTCTCTGTATATATGCCCGCTTAATAGATAGATAAGTTGAAAGGAATATAATATATGCGTATCGGCTATCAATCCTAGCATCACATCACATGATAAGAGATAGTGAAATATCCTATCTTGTAATTAAAAAAACGCCATGTTTATCCATCATTATCATCAGAGTGCTAATAAACCACATTAGATAAAGAATAAATTCCCTATCTTAATCTTGACATACATTTAAGCACAGACCGGCAATTCAACTACTAGCATTAAAGACTCAACAAAAGAGTATCAAGAGCACATTGGTTTGTTTGTTTCAGATACAGGACTAGGGGCTATCGGCGACAGTCTCTACAGATACAATGCTAGTTGTAGTAGCAATGATAATGATGATGACGATGGGCACCAAGGTGTGATCATCATCAAGAAGAAAAGAAAATGACTATCAAACCTTTGCCAGTCAAACATGCCAAAATCCCCTACCCTGATACATCGTATTTGCTTAGCAGTAGTAAAACTTGATCATCATACTTTGTTGCTTTATGCCCAAAGCAGCATTTACATACATAAATACATACATTATATTATATTTTATTGTTGTAGACTTCCTTTGTGAGAACATATATATAATATATATTATATATAAATACGCACAGACACATAGACATACATGTTAAAGGGCTTTTCCAACATTTGCTGCTGCTGCTGCTGCTAAAACAAATGGAAGAAGCAATAATATATATTTTAAATAATAGGAATTTGCGTTCTTCTTATCTCTCAATGCATGATACAGAATATAGGAGTGATGGTGGGTGTGACATTCATTATCAGGAGTGGTTGTTGAGAGTGTGATAATCATCAATGTTGCGGAGAATTTAAGCAAACATGGAAAAGCAACGAGATAGCAGCAGCGGCTAAAGTTATTCTCACACACCCTCTTCTTTGGTTATTAGCATGAGCACATTGGTCAAAATAACACCACCATATTGGAAACCGCACATCAATGTTCTAATAGGCAGGTTTATATGTATGGGCGTGCTTTATGCTTTGGGCTGAATTATAGTGGCGGGTGTTGGTTAGCTGGAGAGGGAGAGAGAGACTGGGTGATACTGTGGGTAGGATCGAGGGAAGGATTCTTGTGGGCTGGTTATTTGGAAAAGGCACTCACAGACAGGCGCATTCAAGCGCGCGCGCGCACATCTATTCAGATCGGACCGAATCAAATGGGTTACAGTCCGTCCTCTCACCATCCACATTATTCTTTCAACAAAGGACCTTCTCACACACATTGCATTACATCCTAATTAACAGGCCTCACAAAGGAGAGTGGCGAGAGAAAGCCCAGGGTCGATGTGTGTGTGTGTGGGAACAAGCAGACAGGCAAGTCACATACCATTTCCACTGAGTAAACCTCTATACTTTGGACTAGAAATAATTAGAAGGCTTAGTAGTTTGTTAGCTGGCTTGTGGCCTGAGATCTTGCCATATTCCCAGTCCAGTGACGATGACCACAGTGGATGTGTGGGTCGGTGCGCGATTTTTTATGATCTGAGCTTTTAGTGGCCAGCTGTTCAGCTCCATGATGTGCGCCTAACTGCTAGCAAGATCCACTTCAAAGCTCATAATAATAATAATAATAACCATAAGCGTTGGCTAGCTGGGACTAGCTTATTTTCACATTGCACAATAACCTATTCACACTCGCCCCTGCTTCTATGGGCGGGCTTTGGCTTAGCCAGAGGTGTGATGGCTGAAAGCCATTTGCTGAAACTGTATTGCAGAAAAAACGTGCGAGCTGCTGCCCTTATCTGTTGTCCTGTCCACTCGTCCTCCGCCAAAAAACCCCCCCTTTGTTGTTCGGATATCCCTTAAATGCGCACACAGATTCAAAAATACGGGCTGCGGGGCTGATGGTATATCCGCGCCCAATACTTCCTACTATCTCTTGCTAACTATCTGATCTTCAGAAGGCTCTAGTAGCTTCTTATGTGTGGTACCGACGAATCTATACGTATGTATCTGCATAAGCGTGTGGTGTATGTATGCTGAATGTCTTTGGGAAGTTGCTATCCAAAATGCGAGAGCGTTAAATCCAGCTTAAAACAAAAGATCAAGAAGCGACGGCGCTCTTTGTGTGCGTGGGAAGAGAGAAGATGGCTCACCAATTAATTGAGTTGCTGGAGAGCGTGTATGCGTATGTTCTGTAGGACATAAGCGTGCACTCGCCCTCTGGTTTTCTGTGGGGTGTGTGTGTGTGTGTGGCTCCCTTTTGGACAAGCCAGTTGGAAATGTAGCGGTGCGGTGGTGGTGATGATGATGATGATGTTGATGTTGATTGAAGGTGTGTCTGGGCCACTGCAGTGGTCGTCGGTTTATGCGCCCGCGGAGAAATATTACACATTGGCATTGCTTACGCTTTTTTTCTGCACTAGCCAGTGATAACTCCTACTTTATTTCCCTGCTGAAATCACTGCTACCAATACCGTCAAAATATGCGCTAGCGAGATGATATAAAAAGCCTGATAAAGACTTTGAGCTTCTGCTCTGTTCTTCTTATCTCTCTAGTACTTTCCTTTTTACAAACTTACTAGTAAAGTATTTAAATATACACTTATATCTTGTCTGCTACCACATCAGCCTTCAAGCTATAGTTATATACCCACACATCCTCCTATTTCGCATACGATCTTTTGTACAATAATCCAAATACCACAACAACAACACACATCACAATGTCCGTTTTTGATTCCAAAGTCGCTGGCGTTCAGGTCCTCGGTAAGGTCACCACCCCCGAGCAGGCCTCCATCCTTTCTCCCTGCGCCTTGAGCTTCGTTGCTCGTCTCCACCGCCTTTTCAACCCCACACGCAAGGCTCTCCTTGAGAAGCGCAAGGTTCGTGAGCGCGAGCTCGAGGCTGGTGCCATCCCCACCTTCCTCCCCGAGACCGCCCACATCCGCGAAGACGACACCTGGAGGGGTGCCGTTCCCGCTCCTGGTCTCGCTGACCGCAGAGTCGAGATCACCGGGCCCGTCGACCGCAAGATGGTCATCAACGCCCTTAACTCCGGCGCCCAGACCTTCATGGCTGACTTCGAGGACTCCTCCAGCCCTACCTGGTTCACCATGCTCGATGGTCAGATCAACATGCGCGATGCCATTCGCCGCACCATCTCATACACCAACCCCGCCAACGGCAAGAAGTACGCTCTCCGCTCCGACGGTAAGATCGCTACCCTCCTCGTCCGCCCCCGTGGCTGGCACATGGAGGAGAAGCACGTGCTCATCGATGGTGAGCCCTGCTCTGCTTCGATCTTCGATTTCGCCCTCTACTTCTTCCACAACGCCAAGGCCTCCATTGAAGCCGGCCAGGGTCCTTACTTCTACCTCCCCAAGATGGAAAGCCACCTCGAGGCCCGTCTCTGGAACGACATCTTCAACGTATCCCAGGACACTGTTGGCATTCCCCGCGGAACCATCCGTGGTACCGTCCTCATCGAGACCATCCTTGGCGCCTTCGAGATGGACGAAATCATCTACGAGCTCCGTCAGCACTCTTCAGGCTTGAACTGCGGTCGCTGGGACTACATCTTCTCCGTCATCAAGAAGTTCCGCCACGATCCCCGCTTCATCCTTCCCGACCGTTCTTACGTCTCCATGACCGTCCCCTTCATGGATGCCTATGTCCGCCTTTTGATCAAGACCTGCCACCGCCGTGGCGTCCACGCTATGGGAGGTATGGCCGCTCAGATCCCCATCAAGAACAACGCTGCTGCCAACGCCGCCGCTTTGGCCAAGGTCAAGGCCGATAAGGAGCGCGAGGCTCGCGCCGGCCATGACGGTACCTGGGTTGCCCACCCCGCCCTTGTCCCCATTGCCCGTGAGCAGTTCGACAAATACATGCCCGCTCCCAACCAGATCCACAAGCGCCGCGAAGACGTCAGCGTTGCCGCCTCCGATCTCCTCAACACCAACATCCCCGAGGGCAAGATCACCGAAGCTGGTGTCCGCAACAACATCTCCGTCGGTCTTATCTATATGGCCTCTTGGCTCAACGGTCTCGGCTGTGTCCCTATCCACAACCTTATGGAGGACGCTGCCACCGCAGAAATCTCTCGCTCTCAGCTCTTCCAGTGGGTCCGCCACCGCTGCCGCACTGACGAGGGTGTTGTCATCACCCCAGAATGGGCCGCCAGAATCCTCGACGAGGAGACTGCCAAGTTGGCTAAGCTCAACAAGTACCCCAAGCTCCAATTGGCCAAGCTCCGTCTCGGTTCTCAGATGAACGGCACTGCCTACGACGACTTCTTGACCACTCTCTGCTACGATGATATCCTCACAACTCCCACCAGCCAGTCCAAGTTGTAAATTTTCAGTATCACTACTTATTTGTTCTCCCACTTTCTGTGTTTTTCCAATTTGTGTGTTCTTATCAACAAACATTATTAAACCAATAACCCTCTTCCTTATCTCGCCACAAATGAGTATTTTATTGTATATTTTCCAGCATTGTTTTTTGCCATTTCAGGTATATTGTCACAAGTCTTTGCCTATACTATTATTGCTTTTTTCATTGATCTGAAGACGCGGTCAGCATGAAGATAGCACATGCTTTCACATGTTTGGTGGCGTCTTGCCATGATGATGGAATTTATCAAAGAGCTTATGATTTTTGAATCTTATCAAACACAGGCACTACTAAAAAGCACATGAAGACTATTCTGATTCCGTTTGCATAACCCCCTGATTAAATTGGAAACGATTAAATCAGAAATAGATCGTATGTCCACCTCATACAATTCAATTCTGTCTAGGTACAATTTTGACTGTTCCATTGTTAGTCACTCTGTTTAATCAATGTCTCAAAAAAGAGATGTTATTGTGAAAAATAGAAGGTATGGTTTATGATAAATTTCAAATTGAATAAACAAGTAAAGCTATAAAGAATCACATCCTAACAGCACAAATACGCTCATAGGTGCCATTTATTCAACATCCATTGTGGCAGTGCCTGGCTGGCGTGGACTTTGCTGTTGCTGATCCTGGCTATCTCCATCATTACCAGATGGGGATGAGGAAGATTCGGCAAAGTATGGAACCAGCTCCTCTTCCTCCAAGATATGGAATTTCTCCAATCCTTCCAGATAATCTTCTGACGATGTGGCATCTGGTGATGGGTGGCCAACTACACCAATTGATACATTCTTGATACCAAAGTCAATCTTCTTTTTGGAATCAGGTATTGAAACCCTGATGGCCTCAATAACATATTTGATCAGTTCTTCGCGAGTAGCTATATCATAGCAAGTATATAGATATGGGTGTTGTCCTGTTAGTGGATTGTTTGTAAAACCATTATATATCTTGTCTATATATATATATATCCTATACTTGCCATTTTCAAACTCATCAACATGCTTTTCAAGGTAAGTTCTAGATACATTGGATCGGCTACCGATTGAATATGCCACACAGTCAGAAACAACTCCTGATGGCTGGAAATGGAACAGCTGAGGTCCTTTGCTCTATAATATCAGCAGCAGTTATATAAATTAGGCCAATTGATTATATATTCAAAATGTTCATAATACCATCCTATAATATTATATAGAATACTTACATCATATCCTGCAATAAGAATTCCAACACCATAAGGTCTATTTCCAAAACCCTGGGTATTACTTTGCGCCTCTAAATAGCAATGTAAATAGTTTGGTGCATTAGTAATGATAAAAATATCAGGGAATATCTTGCAGTAAATAGTACAATGTTCAGCTGCTATTACTTACTATCGCCCAACTCTGAAGCCAATCTGTTTACAGGAATAGGTCTGTTGAACAATAACTGGGTATTAAGTGCCTTGGAAATAGCATGATTACTAGCAATAATTAAACAATAAAGATTGATTGATCAGTATGAAATCCCTTTTCAATTTCATTTTTAATTCACACCAACAATATATATATACACTTACCACAAAACACGGCCATCGGAAATCAGTCCAGATATGGCCATTCCAATATGGTCAAGACATTTAGTGAGTTTCTCTTGTGGTTCATCGTACTTTTTATCTGTCATCTATCCAACAATAATATCAATATCAAGCTCATCAATAAACAGTTCATATTACCATAACCACAATATCAATATAGATGTATAAACCATATCCAGATATTTACCTTAAAGGCACCCAAAACAGCATACTGCTTAGATGTAACACCAACCACGACAGTTCCCCTCTGTACAGCCTTCATGGCATATTCAACCTGGTGAAGTCGACCCTTAGGATCCCAGATTGTAGTATCATCATCATATTGGCGTGTGCTCTAAGTATATATTAAAAGTGTAGTGGTTGTGACGTTTAGTAGCTCTTTAGAATTCATGTTTTTAATTTTGATGCATCTACGCTACATTAAATATTGGTACCAATTCAATCAAATTCAATGCTTACCATTGTTGTTGTTGTTGTTGTTGCTTATACAAGAAACCCTTTTTATATATCGTGGTTTAGTTGTTAATATGTGGAAAAGAAAACAAATGGTTAATTGAAGGTTTATTTTTCAAACCAGGATATTAAGCTTCCTATAGAATAATAAAAATAATAATAGTAGTAGGAGTAATAATAATAATAAAGCAAGAATAAGAATTAGAAAGACAAATGCAAATCAACCAACAAAATCTAATACACTAGCTGCTTATGTGCTTACGTTTACAAAATAGCCTTTAACAAAATTAGTCAAGGCCTATGCATTGCCAAATATCTTATTATGATGTTCTCTATAAGCTTGCGTCACCAACAAGTAAAGGCCTGTATGTTGTAGAAAATCGAACATCAGATCAAATCTGTTGATCAAGCATCTAAACTCAAATTATAAACTATTCAAAAAGTTGAAGTCCAGAGTTTCATTTTAAAGTGTTTAGATTGATGTTAGCGATTAGTTGTTTGTACATTCTTTTTTGGAATGTTTGGGTCATTTTTATCCAACACCAATACACCACGTTCAACTTTTTAAAACCATGTATAAATCAGAATGTATATCAATAAAACATTACAATACTAACAATTCAAACTTCAAAATAAAATGATTATTTATTCGTTAAAAACTAGCATTAAATCTCAGCCAATACAATCCATGACAGATTAAAAAAAGATACAGGCATTTTTGTGATAGCCAATAATACCATACCTTGAAGCAAATGCTAAAATCGCGTCTTTGGTGTAAAATTATAACCTTGAGTAAAGGGTTCTATGAATAATGCATGCTTTTATTATGTTACGTACAAGAATCAGGTTCAATATGTGTGTATATATATAGTCTATTGCCTGCTCTTCGAAGAGATGAAAAACATCTCATTCCTTTTATTATTTCCAACTTATTTCAAATGTCAACTAAACCAAAAAGAGGCAATATTCAGCAGGATCTATCACAACTAATAAAGTAGTAAATATGCCTAATGAATCACAGCACTAGACTTTGCAATGAGATTTTGAGATATTATCAAGTTCACTTTTTTGCAGAACATATCTAATGGTCTCAAGAGACTGACATTGAGACTGAGCACAAAGAATAAAAGAATCGTATTATTTGAAAAATAACAGTTATAATAATAATAATAATTGTGATAGTAAAAATGGAAAAGAGACTGAAAATGATCACATAGCAAAAGAATCGTGTATGAATGACGACAAGTAATGATGACTTGCAAAGAGAAGAAAAGGAGACGAGGCAGGGGAAAGGTTAGAAAAGGAGAGGAAGTTTGGATTTGTGCGTAATTGTTGTGTGGATGTAAAAAATAAATGGGTGGCGGCAATGGAGAGAGTATTTGTGATGCTGTAGAGAGGCATATGATGGCGATAATAGAGTAGTGTACCACAGTAAAAAGGAGGATTAGAAACCAAAGTTAAAATATTAGCAATACCATGGGAATATTCATGACATTCGATAAAAATCTGATAGATTTACAAAACAATTTCCTAAACGCCGCTGCTGTTACCGTTGGGTAAAGGGGTCAGCTTAGAAACTTTTGTTTTCTACAAACTATCTTAATGTTACTAATAAAAACAGTTGACGATATACAACTGTGGTATATATGGCAAGACTTGACTTTGGATCAAATACATGGTGAACAGAAATGGAGCCTCATCAGATTTTGGCCCAACTATATGTCAATCCATACCCAACTTCTGGGGACTCACCGTTTGTGTATGAGATCTTGTGAAATCTGATCACATATACGTTATACTCTAGCAACCGTATATTATCTTCTTCATCATTGTACCGGCCAATTACTCATCTCTCTCTCTCTCTTTTAGGATTTTTGAAGATTTCATAGTAGTGTTTAAATAAAGAACACATGCACGCTATTACACAGGGTTACAATGTTGGGTACAGGTTAAGAATCGGCATGGTGTTTGGATCGGTTCTAGCATCGAGGGCTGACACAAAGGCCAGCTGAACATCTTCGTTGGTCCGGACAACTACTAAATCTCCATCCTCATCCATATACTTGAGCTGGATATGAAGTGGTGGCGAGGATTCGATGTCTTGGTCAGTACTACTATTGACTCCTACTCTTGGACCAGCACAAATCTTGATCTTCTTTTCTACCTTTTCAATCATTTCATTGTATGTTGAGTTGAGGCTCAACAACAGGACATATGTGTCATCCTTGAAATGAACCTTGGTCTTGGCCACTGAAGGCATTGGGGGCGGTGGAGGGTGTTGCTGCTGGCTTGAACTTGAGCCAGGAACAGCAGTTGCTGGCCCCAATGGAGTTGTGGGCATTGTTGTTTGCTGGTACGATGCTGACTGGGGTACGCTTATTGGCGTCGGCCTGCTTCCAGCTGCTGCACTGGATGAGCCACCACCGTTGTAAGTAAAGTATGAACCATTGGGATCTTCAGCAGTTATCGACTTGGAAGAGGCTAGCGAAGGAGTCGGTGGGGCTGGGGATAGGATGAATCCATTGTGAGGCAATGTCTGGCTGGTGTTCTGAGCAATAGTGTAAGCTTGGAGTGCGTTGCTATTACGGGCCATCGAAAGGTCATAGCTCTCATGTCTGGCAATGGATGGAACCGGCGCAGATGGTGTCATCGACTGTGGGAATCCCACAGAATTGTGTATGTTAGGGGTGCTTGGTCGGCGATTGCGGTTTCGCAGGTCAATGTTGGCCTCGCTTTCAGACTTGTGGCGTATCAAGGCCGAGCTTGAAGACATGCTCTTGAAGTTGAGTGCCCTCTCCATAGTTTTGGAAAGCTCAACAATGTGCTCTGGGGTATCAGTCCGCTTGGGATATTGGTTGCGCCCACCATGAGTCATAGCCATACTACCAGGAGCCGAAGATCCTGACCCACTCTTGTTGATTGCTGACCCATCAAATGTTTTTCGGTATTGCAGGGCTCGCGTTCCTGACGATTGAGCTGTCTCACCATTCATCGATTGGGTAAGACTGACGCCGTCGGAGTAGCGAGTACGTCCGCTGTTGGTGCTACTACCAATTCCTCCACTAACACTGCTGTTTGAGCTTCCGTACATTCCGGAGTCAAAGCGGGGAACTGCTGTGTAAGGCCCGCCGTTCATTGCTTGGGGAATATGCGATCTAGAAATAACCAGATTGCCAGCTGCTCCATTTTCTACTGCTCCTCCTCCCTGTTTCAAGGCCAGCTTGTGTTTGGCTTGGGCAACCAACTCGTCCAGGGACTTTTTCCACAGGTTAAGCTGCTCTTCATGGCGACACTCGATACTAAAGTTTTCCATGACAATGTCTCGCCAGTAGACTGTAAGGGAAAGTATGTTGTCTCTGGATGTGTCAACTACTCGGTGAATAGTATCCAGGAATATGCGCCCCTTGAGTTGGAACGATGGTGGTGGTTTGTTCTGGTTATTTTGTTGAGTAGAGCGACGTCTTTCCTTCTCGACGACCTCTTTGACCAGAACGAGAATTTCATCAAACAAATAAATGTTGAGCTCTCTGGTTGTGTCAGGAGTGGACATTACGAATTTGTCATGCAGGTGCAAGTTTCCAAATTCTCCTGGATTGTATCCCTTCCAGTCCTCGACACGCTGCTCAAGGTCCTTCGAGGCTGAGATGTTTTCCTCTCTGCGACGAGACTCATTGGCGCGGTTTACCATACGGTCAACGCTCTCCTGGCCTTCCTGGAGCTCCTGGATAGACTCTGGGTAAAGCTCTTGAGAATACTTGGAAATTTCTCTTATCAGCAAAACGTATTTGCAAATACGCTGAACGGGCTTGATGAGCAACGAAGGTAGTGCATAATGGGGCTCGATAACATCCCCCATTCTCTCTAGAATTGGAGCCTCAGAGACACAAAGCTCTGTAGCGCGATGGTAGTTTGATGTATACGGCTCATAGACAGCAAAGCCTTCCTCCATCTCAATGAAAACAGCACCAAACCTTTGGTTACGTGGAGGCAGACTGGCATTTGACTCTAAGCGGATCAGAAGACGTCTAGTGAAATCGACAATGTAGTGGAGATTGGCAAACATGTAACGAATAGTATCATTGGACACAATGTTTCGACTTTGAAGTCTTTGCATATAATCTTGGAGTGTCTCGAGATCCTGCAAATACCTTCTCTCGGTATCAAGCAACTCATTGATGGCTCGCCAGCGATTGTCTTTGATTTCCGGTGTTTCATACAAGAACCACGAAATAGGCTTTTTGTCAAGCCTTTCTTTGTCAACTGCATCTGAATTGTGCTGAATCTCATCAATAACGACAGAAAGAGTGCGGTATACTCTCATAAAGGAGTTTGTATCGTCTTTGAACAACTCAGATGGAGTAAACAGCTGTTGCTCGCTAACGATTTGACTGTCTTTACAGGCTTTTATGAAGATGTATACCTTCTTTTTCCGCTCATTGAGTGGCTTCTCGGTCTCCTTTATGGTAGTGTCTAATTGTGGTGACCTACCAAGAGTGTTGAATAGGATACAAAGTGGCGCTCCTTGACGAAACACATCCCACAAAATTTGAATTGGATCTAGTGTGATGTATGGTGGGCGCTCGTATTCTCCTCCTTCCTTTGTATTATCACTATCATCGCTCTCGCCATTATCACCATTTCCATTAGTATTACTACTGCCATCATAATTGTACAGATTCATATATGGTTGGATATAAGAGTCGAGGTATGGTTGAAGATAGGGCTCAAGTTCTGGTATGCAAAATAAGCAGTCAAGCATGTGCAACAGGTCTTTATATATGGCAGAGCCTGGCGGAGGCCGAATTGGACCACCCATCATTGTGGGATTTGGTGACAAGATTATACCATTTCCATTTATGTTATTTCCAGAACCAGTAGTATTATTACCACTACCGTTGCTATCCATTACTTTTTATGCGCGAATGTGAGGTATTAGGTAATTTTAAAAATGCGTCGGCAGATGGTGAAGTAAATTGGTAACCGCGAAGAAAAAGGCGGTGATGGTTGTTGTTATTATGAATGCGGCAGACAGGTGTAAGTACAACAGTACTATGTATGAGTGGGTAGGTAGTGTCTTTATGTAAAAGGCGCGGCAATGGTATTATTATAAAGTGTAGCCGCTAAATACGATGCCTCCTGTTGCTGGTGGTAAAATTATTGGGGGCTTTAGTAATTTAATAATAATAGCACTAGATACCTTTGTTCCTGCTTCTGCTGCTATTATTATTATTACTATTATTATTATTGGTGTGGTGGTATCTTGTTTGTCAAGTGTATATAAAATCTGTATGGATAGATGTACGGATGTGTATTATAGCTGAAGGCTAATATTTAGCATAGTGCGCCAAACCTAGCTACCAATAGTTGGAGTTGTGGCAGTTGGAGTATCTAAATGAGAATGAGAGAGAAATTACAAGATGAGAAAGATTTGGTTTTAATAAAAGGAAAACAAATAATAATAAATATGGGGTGAGAGGAGGTTAAAGAATAGAAGAAAGGGAAAATGTTAACAATAAAGTCAAATAATTGATGGTGTGTGGATGTGGATGTGTGAGGTATGGTGATGAACTGTGAAAGGGAGAAAGAGAAGGGTGAGAGAAAAAAGAACGAGAGCAACAGCAAAAAAGGGATAAATAGATTGCACACAAATTCCAGTCCCCCATCTAACACAATCCCAACAGCAGACATGATATATACAACACACATTCACAGAGCACCACTAGCAACACATCATCTCTTTTGGTTGGCTGAATGAACAAAGCAACAAAGAAATAGGCATAATAGCATACCCACACAGTGTAAAAGATTAGTAATTGTTTTATAAATCACTCACCGAAATATAAGCTCTTTTGCTAAACACTTTTGATGTTTGTGCTCCCTCTATTCAACAAAAGATTGCTAAGATGTTATAACAATGAGACAGGAGGGTGTGTTATGTATAGGATAGACACTCACTCAAGTGCAATGACGAACAGACAGGGATATATATATATAGAGAGAGAGTTAAGTAGAGATAGTCTGTTGTGATCAACTCAGCTGCAGAAGAGATACACACACACACACACAGGGAGAGAGAGAGAGAGAGAGGCAGATATGGATTTGTAAATACAGTCGTCAAAGTGTGTGTGTACACACAGTAGCAAAATAATAGAAAGGAAAGAGATAAATTGAAAAGGGGATGAAGTGGAGAATCAGAGTAACAGTGGAAGTAGTAATGGCAATGGAAATGGGTCTTATTGAAGCCAAATATCCACAAAGAGGGAGGGAGGAAGGGCGGGAAAGAAGAAAACAAGGTCGATAATTGAATATGAGTCCAGATTTAGTAAACACATACACACGCCAGTTTACGTCGTTGCAGTTGAAGCAGTATAGTGGTTATTATTAATCACGCACCTCGTTTGCTTGCCACTTACTATTGTTGTTTATATATATGGTATGTGGTGAAATCGATTGAGAGAAGATTATTATATTGAGGTTCAGGTGGTCGCGATTGTTTGGTAATGATTGAGACCAAAAGGGTTTATCAAAACAGTGGGAAAAAGTATGATGATTAATACAGAAAGAGAGAAATTGAAGATGTATAGAGTTGGAGAAGGAGAGGGAGAGAAGGAGGGAAAAGCAATTAGATGAATGCAAATTTATAAAAGCAGCTCTTAAAGAGAAAGAGGCAAAGAGAGATAGACACAGATACTCACTCACTCACTTTCACAAAGAAAGAATAAATAAAGGAGAACCAAACGGCCTTTGGGATAACTTTGCTTTTTGTATAGCGGGGAGAGGACAATAGGGACACTACCAAACTAAAGATATATGCATGTATGCCTTGGATGGTAAATTGCACAATGGCTAGCATATATCTAAAGGAGGTAACAGAACTAAACCAAAGCTGTGTCCTGCTAAGCTCATAATCCATTTATGCTAGTAGGCAGGTGGAATAGCAATACTTTTTGTCTTTGCAAAGGCTCACATGTAATGAGCAAGAGAAGACCGCCTTGGCTCTGGGCCTCCTTTACTATACTACCATGACTACTACTATTGAGAGACTAGTGTTTATATGCATGCATCATCTCACCATGCATTAAATGCGTACACTTGCATATGTAACAAGACTTCAAGTCTTTTCTACTTGCTACACTCTGTCTATGTAGAAGTTAATAATGTAGGTGAAGTGATGATTAGCCAGCTAGTTGGCAGGTTCTTCATCAAGAGTGTACCTAATTGTACTGCTCTAATCCCTCTCTCTCCTCCACAAAATATAAGCATAGATATCGATGATGGCCACTTGATTTCAAGGTATAAGGATAGGCCAAGTGGTTAAGATTGATGTTTGTATCTATGCGAGAGAGCGAGGGTGAGTGTGGGCACCCCTTTGAGCCCTTTCTCTAGCTCTCTTTCCTGGTTTAGACCTAAAAGTGCGACAAGTGTATATAACTGTAGCCTCAGTAAAGTCCATCATAATGATGAGCTAAATTTAACCTTTGCCACAGACGGTTCGGTTACACCACTGTTAAAGGCATCTAAACAGCTTTTCTGCTCTTTGTTTAACATTTATATTCTACGTGTAAAAGTTCATCCTCCTGCCTGGTCTTTGCCCCAAAACGCATCTCTTATTTCCTTATTGACCTGCAGATCACACAATTGCTTTGCTGCCCCACAGGCTAGGCCCCCTGTAACAATTGGCCAGGAACTTGCTTCTATGCCATGCAGTTTATGCTATGCTTATCATTCCTCCGTCTTTCCTATTATCTATCTAATTCATAAAATAGCATAGCATCAACACGAGCGGCATCATATGGATCATAATTTTTGAAGAGTACCTTTTGGTGGTCAATAATAAAGGGTCAATTACAGCCAAATGGCAGAGTAGTCTCCTCCAAAAGTGCGCTGGAGTATTCCCCTGGATACTAGCCAACCATCGATGAGGCTCCAACTATAGCGTATGTGTTGCGGGCTTGTTTACAGCGTACGTATGAGGGTATCTGTCTGCTCTCTTTTGGCGGATAACTGGCCAAATGGGTGATGGCCATCTATTGGAAAATGGCCAGATTTCACAGCTCCTTAGACAAAATGCCCCCTAGGAATTGCACATGAAATGGCTGGATATTGGGCCCAAATATGAGGGCCTACTTCAGTCTACAATACTTTGAACACGAGCGAAATTCCACTAAATGGTCGCCCTACAAAAATCACTATCCATATTTACAAAGCGGTAGGAGGATAATAAAGCATTGTTTCTATTAGTGATAATGGCGGATCTCTACGAATCTATCTATAGTCTTGCCACAAACTAACCCTTCCTCCCTCGGTGGCAGAGAGCCAACTTGCAAAGGCATCCATTTATTTCCAAGTTGTGCATAATTATTGTCAACAGCGATGTTGCACAAATAGAAGTCAAACTTGGACTTTGTGTTGGACCACAATCTGACACCAATTAAGCAAGAACTATGGTTGCTCAGAAACTATATTGGCATTTTTGCATAACTTTTCTAATCTCTCCATCATCACCACTAATAGTGCTACTTCTAGGCTTTATTTTTTTCAAAACCACTGTGGCAGTGACATACCGTAGCAGCCACACACAGACAAAGCAGATATGGTGCCATCCAACTAAAGTTCTCATATAGACCTATAACAGCAAAATGTTTTTTCCGTGTTTGGATCTTGTGTTTACGATCTTGCAATTGGTGATCTTTGAACAAAAGAGAGAAAGGGAGAGAGCCAGTGGGGGTAGTTACACACTGCTATTGTGCCTTTAATAATACTGTTATTATGGCACTATCTCTTATAGATAGGCATTTGGGTGTACGTATGGTGAGTGATTCATTGGCTGGCTGGCCTAATGATGTCCTGTTTGGTTAAAACTAAAGTCTCTCTAGTTATGCAAATAACACTAATTGAGCTTTGTATATCTTTCTTTGTATTATGATTCATTACTTAATTTTTCCGTTATGTTTAGTAGCTGACATTTCAATTGCATCTGGCCTTAGTCCAAATCAACTTCCACTTTCATTTTGTAGCATTCTCATAGTTTCAATTGTTACACATCTTACATAGCCGCTATAATTTTATCCCAGAGTTATGTATGTTATAGAGTGCGGCTCATGTACTTTAAACCTAAAAAGATTCCACAGTTTGATAGTTGGTGAATATGAATCCCAAAAGACCCTATAAAACGAATAAATCCTCAAAATCTACCACATATTTATTCAGTTTAGTTATAGAATGGCAATTAACAAATCGGAGGTTAATTTCGTGATGCCGAAAAAGACCACCAATAGCTACTCATGCTCTGCATAGTAACGGATGCATGCTAATATCCGCTATCAATAATAATAATAATAATAATGATATGGCAGAATCTCCTTTAAAGGTATATCAGAATAATATCCTAGATAATAGCTAATAATCTTGACAGGCTCCAGCCAAAATATATGGGCTATAAACTGATTTGAAGGGAATGTATAAGGGTAACAATTTGTTTGCTTTTAGTGGAGAGCTTGCCATATGGATCATAATTTTTGAAGGGTGAATTTTGGTGACAAAAGATTATAGGGACAATCACAGCAAATAGATGTCCAGTTTTACTAGTAAACTTTCACCCTTCAAAAATAATCGCCCATATGTTGTCTATTATTCTTGTTATAAATACAAAGCAAAAAAGATTAAAAATTTGGGGCTCTGCCGGGGATTGAACCCGGGACCTCTCGCACCCTAAGCGAAAATCATACCACTAGACCACAGAACCACATAACTGACAAATTTTTTTAGAATTCACTCAAAGTAAAATTAATAGTTTTACTAGCAGCTTTCTTAGGAGTCATGGTAAATAAAAGTAAATGGTAATAAAGCAGTAAACAGTAACTGTATAGCAGTAAAGGTATCAATAGGAACTTAACAGCATAAGCATATAGCTTATTTAAATATAGGTGCAGTATTTACAGATTTTGAAATAGCTGTAACAATAAATTAATGGTAAAAGTAAATAATAAAACCATTGTTAGGCCATGGCCTACATGTTTCACTACAATCGAGTTTGAATGAATCAAACTCGTTCTGGACGATCCAGAACCATTCAGATTAACTTTCAGTTAATCAGTGTGATTCTGGATCACTTGGAATTCCGCTACAAAATCATAATGCTACTTTCCTTTTTATTAGTTTAGTTAGTTTAATGAAGAGTTTCACTATCTTCATTTACCTTTTATAGAATCATACTTTTATTTATTCAGAAATAAAGTTGTGATTGAAAGGATTTGAAGAATTGAAATTGAACCTTATTGTTTCCCAAACGAAAGCATTCTTATCTGTCCATTGTCATCCCGGACGATTCCCATTTTAATATTACTTTATCACATTCCCCTTTTTCCGTTCAGAACCATTCTGAACAATATTTCTATTTCTGTTATTCACGCACCCTTGTGCTTTTCCCCTTCATTCCCGTTCTGAACGATTCTTGACCGTTCAGGACGAAAGTCTTTCAGTAACAACTTTTCAGAACAGTTGAGGCTCATCCTGGACGACCCTGGTCTGTCAACCATCTTTTTAATTTGATATAAAGACAAAGGTATAGGGAAAATAAAGACTATAATTGTTTATATAAAAAAATAATCAGTTGGCATAAAAGTAGTTGTTTAATGACAAACCATATCTTGAACTCACTTGAGGTAGAAACAATAGTATCACTAGCAGCTTTCTTAGAAGACATAGTAAGGCAGTAAAACAGTAATCAGTAACAGTAAAACAGTAAATAGCAGTAGAAAACTTAACAGTATAAGCATATAGTTTATTTAAATTTGGGGGCAGTATTTATAGGTTTTAAAATCTATGTAAAATAAACTATCAGTAAAAGTAAATAAAGAAACCCTCTTTGTGCCAAAGCACAAAGACAAAGGTATAAAGAAAATAAACAACATCTGTTGTTTATCTATGAAATTGATCAGTGGGCATAAAAATAGAGATTTTCATGACAACCAAAAGTGCTTGTAGATATACTAATGATTTAGCATTTTAATAATGTCATGGACTATCACTTGTGGGTTCAGGGCACCCTTATAGAAACTGCTATCACAATTAACATTGTCAATCTTTGACAAGATTTTATATAAAAAAAATAAATAAAAAGAAAAACCACCACTTGTGGTCTATGTATATTTAAACTTATTTTGCCTGAAAGACAAAACAAACTAAAAAGCCAAACTATCCATTTTGATTTAGCCTTTATAAAAATGTACCTTATAAGCTTTTGAAGTATAGAATCATTTTTCATTGTTTGGAAAACTATATAAATACAGTTTTAATGATTCTAGAATTCAGTTGTTGCTTTTTGGTACATTTTGATTCCAATGAGGCTATAAATAGTAGCCTCAATATGAAATCCAGGGCTGAAGGATAGAATGTGAAGGTGATAAGCCCAATCAGCTCAAGAAAGATGTTGGACTAGGTGTTGGAAAAGACTTGCTACCAAAATTGGATATGATATATGCCCATTTCTGGTGATATTGATAGGATCCATATTGGGAATGTCTACAGGCACTATCTCCATATGGGTTGCAGATGCTACCCCAGAGATGTTGGCTGTTGGATTGGATGGGGATTTCTTAGCAGACTCATAGTCCTCTAAGGAGATTGGATCTCCAATTCTATAAGCTGGAACTGACAAGGGATTACAGCCCCTAATAGTTTTTACTATCTTGTAAAAAACTTCTGGGACAGCCTCCATCTCTGTCATATTGGCTTCTCTGTTTTGAACATAATCTATGTCCAGCATCCCACAAATATTATGATGTCTCAGTAATAGGCCACCATAGTGATGGTCTTGCTCTACTTCAATCTTTTCAAGGAAGTAAAGGAGTTGGCTTGGCACATTACCATCCTTTGAAAATAGATGGAAAAATACACGATAGCCATTTCCAAACAGATCCTTGGCTAGGAAGTCAATGAGCTTTTCCAAGATGGTATGAAGTAGGATGTCAAACAGAATTATTCTGCTCAGACACATGCTGTAGTAGTACTCTTTCCAGTCTAGCTGCTGTATTGGGATGGCTGTGATATCTCTTGAGGGTGACCAGTGTGAATAATAACCAGCACTGGCTAGTTCTCTGACTGTCCTGTCAATCCTCAGATTCAGGCTATCCACTTGACCTGCATTGTTTTCTGTATTTGACAAATACAGAAACCTTTTGATCTGGGGCGTTTCTTTAACATGTGTGTCTATCTCCTCATCCAGTTCTGCTTGTTCTATTAAAGTAGGAGCAGCATTTGAAAGACGCTGCTGTACATAATTACTAGCCCAAATAAGCTCTTCAACTATAAAACCTGTCACTTCATCCAAATAATCCCAATCTACCGAGGAGTTGCTATCATTTTCCAAAAGAGGCAGAAATATATGATCACAAATTTGGCTTAGCTTTTCAGCAATATAGCCAACCCTGTGGTCCAAGTGAGTAGCAAACCATCTATCATTGTGGCCATTTTCTGAAAGTCCCTGGTATATGCCAGGATTACTATCCACAAATAACTCCACAAGATCTGAAGTTTGTTCAAACGCATCTGTGTATTCCTGTGATTGCTGGTTTGATTCACTCATGGTTGCAGTTTATTCTGTTAATGATATAAATTGTGCACTTCATGGTATTAGTTATCGATATTTTGAATTAAAGATAGCTGGAAACTAGTCAGTCTTGCAATGTGCTTACCTTGACTTTTTGTTAAAGGAGCTTGGCTCTTTGTAGAAAAAGTAGTGGTAAGGAAGCTTTGGAATGTGCCTACAACGGACAGTTTAAATAGCTTCTTGGGAGGACTCATAATCATATTGGAAAATGCCAATTTGGTGTAGACAAAACTAAAGCTCACAAGAAACTCTAGTGAGTTTCATATGAACTTCATATGAGCCCGACAACATATGATATGATATTTTTGTATTTAATTGCATAAGCTCAAATACCAAGCCCAAAGCACAGAATCATTGTGTGGCCTTCCATCACATTGTAACCAAATAGATCACATCCTTGGTTACCAGGATCGGCCAAACCATCTACAAAGAAATGACAGAGTAAGCATTAACTCGCAAGTCTCCCAATATCCGCATGTCTGTATATATAAATCTAATGTCTAGCGCTGTTTTTAAAAATCGTCTTTAAATGATACTTTCCAGAAAGGATTTGATATGGTTACAAGCAATGCAATTCGACATTATTCTTTTTATCTCAATAGCATATTTTCATACGATTTATCGATTAAACAAAACTAAAAGAGTTGATAGAGCATGTTATATGGGCAATGTAATACGCATTTGCACTTGTATGACCCAAGTTAGAAAAATTTGTAGCAAGATTGGTTTGCCAAAACGATCAAGCTGAGTTGTGTTGCAGTTGGAAATTGGCATTCCAAATAGTATGGCCAGTTCTTTTCCAAAATGTTTATCTATCAGAATTTTAGAGATGTTCAAAAGCCCAACTAAAGACACAAATATAGTGGTTATCTATAAAATTTGCTGTGGGGTATATTGGGTTCATAAGCTAGATTGCCCATGTATTAAAAGGAGAATGTGTTATTAAATAAAATATGGCCCGAGTTTACAATGGCTTAGAAAAGAATGGCGAGTCTCAAAGAATTGCAAATGAAGTGGCTGGTGTTTGGGCCAAAATATGAGGACCCGCTTCTGCCTAGCATAGATTCGATCACTAGCGAAATCTTGCCATTTATCTTAATGCCCACTGAAATTGAAATTTAAATTGCTGGCAGGGAATGTTGATAAAGATTGGCGAGCATGAGTTTTTATTGATTTTCACCAGTGAACCAAGAATAGTATTGATGCTGACACCTTCTTTAGTATTTTTTCATATATCGCTTTTAAAACCGCATGTGAAAATTAGAATTTATTGTATTTTTTGGTCTAGTGACGTATGGTAGCTCAATCACAATATAACATTTGACTGTGACTGTGCCCTATTATTTTACAAAGCTATTCATCAATGGCCATAGCGCTTTAAGGTTTGCATCGACTATGATAAAATAAAGGCACCATAAAAAGCCTCATGAGATTTGCCTATATATATGTTATATAAATATCATCTAGGCATAGATATACTACTCGCTCTTCTTTCCTTTTCTGCCATATACTTATATTCAATACACAGAGTACTCTTTTCTTTTTCTAAATTGATTTATAGCTACATCTCGAAATGAATCAGCCAGGTAAGGAAGGCACCCATAGGCTTGTCATTCAGTAATGCAACCAAAAAGTATAGTACTAAGCACAGTAGCTCTAACCATCCTGACCCTCTCAATATACAGAAGAAAGAACGAATGCCTCGCGTGAACTTCCTTTTCAACGTCTCCGTGACTTCAGGGAAAATGGCGGAACTATAAGCAATACCCCATATACCAAAATGATCGAGTATAATAACCAACGCAACTTTAACATGGAGTTCATAAACCATAGCTACAAATACCTGTGCTTATCTGATAAAATACATGAGCTTGAAGTGTTCGGGGTGATGGTCTGCATATGCCAATTGATATATGAATACGAGGACGGGTTTAGGACAATGCATAAACAATGTGTCACTGATGGATATTATCGAGGGCTTGCTAATACTGTGGTTAGCAAAGGAACAGAAATCTATTATATAAGCCATTATCACCCTTTATATATAAAAGATAATATCAAAAAGAAGGACTATGTGTACGGGAAGATTTATATGATGGCAGCAACAGCACTTTGGTCGAACAAAAGCGTGAGGTATATTCAAGGATCTGTGTGTTTTGGAACTAAAATGACTCTCTTTGCAGCAACAAAGACTGAGGACGGTGGGATTGTCATATACCCTGACGAGGATGAATACGATATGAATGACCCAAAAATACCCAGAATCATGTACAGCTTCAAAGAGAAATACCAGGACAATATCCAGGATGATAATGATTCAGAGACCAGGGATTAAGGCACCAATAGATATGAAACTGGGGATAGCAGCTACTTTTATATCAATATGAAGCATTAAAACATATAGGTTTTAATTTTGTGTTTAAGCGTTTAAAATATAAATATTGCTATTTTATACATTCATACTAGCCAGCCACTAGTGCATTGCCGCTATACTACATTACCATCACCCAAATTATTTCGCGGCTCTAATGCAGAATATACTGGATTCCAACTTTATACACAAAACTATGCTAAAGAGATCTAAATTGAGATTTTGCCGGGTTCTAAATAACATGTTCCATTTTATCATTGATGGTATCATGCCACACCGCTGCCTGTTACCATTTGAAATATCAAAGGCTGACAGCCTCATTGAAATGCTTATAGACACATCTTTCTATATTTATATCTGCCATAATCTATGTTTTCCTGGATTCTTTTTCAGTTTATCCATAGATCATCTGTTTAATCCTTTTTAAATACCATTGTATCACCTCTGCAGCTTTCATGTGTGAAAGGGTGAGTATATCAAAATTCGGTTCATATCTACGAAAATGTGGAGTTAGAGGTTCTTATATATATATATATATATTGAGCATTGTTTTTGAAGGTATCTTTTGGTGGCAAGCGATTATAGGGTCTACCACAGCCAAATGGACGGGCAACCCTTCAAAAATAACTACCCATATGGTCAGAGTTCACAAGCCCTTAGTAAAAAGTGGGCCTTCGGGAGTTGCATAGAAAAACGGCTTATGATTAGGCCAAAACCCGAGAACCTATTCCTGCCCGCCATACATTTGACCACCAGTGAAGCCTAGGCATATAGCACTGATACTATGTTGAGGGAAATAGGCCATGCCACATTATATACCAAGACTATATTTCACTGAAAGTTTTGTTCCCAGCCACAATAATCTAATGAGAATTTGCAGGTCTTGGCTGCAGCTGCTGTTTTGTCAATATACATCCACACATATACGGACAATCAGTTTATTGTATCTTCTCTTTTTACACATCCAACTATAGTGAATCTACAGCAATATTATACTATACAATTAAAATGGGGAGAAAGCATCTTGGATTTCAGTAAAGTGAGCTATAATGTCATCATCAATAAATATACTAGCTATGTCTCAACTCGCCAAATCTCGTTGTTTATCTCATGGTCTTTTATTCTTTGACTTTACTATACTTTACTACTAATAATAACTAGGCCAATATTTGCTAATATGAAAATCCCAGCCTTTGTCTTGTTCGTTGCTTCGAGTGTTGTTCTTTTCAGTGCGACTCTTGTGCAGTCAAAGGGATCTTGTTTATGCAAACCTCACTCGGGCGGTAGAGTTTATAAGACCACATGTGTTAGCGAATATGGAAAGTTTAAAGACATAAGTAAACCTTCGGCAAAGTGCACTCCCATATAGATTGTAAGTACAACTGTGTATACCTTTCTAGTCTCTCATAGAACCTGTTGCTATAACTATCATTATTGCTTTGTGATGAATAAATGAATGCTTACATAACTGGTTGTGTTTTTTTGCCTGTTTTTGTTCCTAAAGTAAACAATTCGATGTCTCTCTCTCTCTCTCCCTCTCCCAATACTCTACACTGGTGATAATATCTACAGGGCTGTAATTGCTGTTTCAAATACCATTTCATTCGTATTTAATCTTTGGGATAATATCAAATATACTTTGTGTTCAACATGACAGCAAAGTGGGCAGTGACCATAAAATGCAGACCTACTGAAATGTTCAGTTGTTTTTAAATTATGTTCTCAAAAGCCTTAAGTGGTTAAACAGGATAATTCTTGTGTTAAAAATGAGATTCTGTTGTTAGAATGCACTGAATACCAGTGGAAAACACAACACTTTTATCTAGAGTTGATATTCACATGTGTATATTCTGCTATGACAAAATAATAATGGTTTGGAATGAAAGGTAGTAGTTGTGAATGATCCAGAATGGAAAGGAATGGGTGATAGGGTTGGGTATTGTATGCAAGATTAGTCATATTTTATTATAAAATGAGTAAGCTGATAAAACAAGCTTTCCATAAACTGCATATGTTTTGCTCTAAAGCTCTGTTGAATAACAATAGTATTTCGGATGTAGCTTTGGGTTCCTTACTTTTAGTAACTCATCTGTATTATATCATAATAATGTTGATCAAGCTCTTTAACACTATAATATTTACTAGCTTTGATCAGTTTTAAAGGATACTTGGCTATTGATCAATATCAAAAATGCTCATTAAAGGTAGACTTGAAATCACCGCCAAAATGTATACACGTGTAACTCTCTAAACAAATAATAAATATGCGAATAGCTTTATAAAACTGCCTACGTTTATATCCTAAAATAGCATCATTACTATTTTTAAAACTATCAGAACCACAAACTATAATTATGATGGTGATGATGATTCCTTTCTAGCATCCAAAATCTTGTCAATAAGCCCAAACTGTACAGCCTCATCGGGACGCAAATAAGTATCTCTTTCCATAGACCGCTCTACAATCAACAGCATTAATTATTTAGCAAAATAGCAACATGTTGTTTCTAATAAATGACAAAAAAATAAATATTACCATACTCACCGATAGTTTCCAAGTCTTGGCCAGTATGTTTAACATACATATTATTAAGTCGCTCCCGAGTTTTAAGAATCTCTCTAGCCTGAATGGCAATATCACTAGCCTGGCCTTCAGCACCGCCACTAGGCTGGTGAATCATAATAATTGAGTTGGGTAGTGAGTAGCGTTTACCACGTGCGCCAGCTGTTAAAAGAAGTGAACCCATTGAACAAGCCTGACCAATGCACAGTGTAGATATGGGGGCCGAAATGTATTGCATGGTATCGTATATGGCCATTCCTGATGTAACACTGCCGCCTGGGCTATTGATATACATGCTGATGGGCTTTTCGGGATTCTCGGCTTCAAGGAATAGCAATTGGGCCACAATAACTGACGATAAAGAGTCATTGACCTACACACACATGCACCCGAATATTCAAGTATTTATGATTAATGATATTATAGAAAATGGTATGCCTAAAGATACATATATATATATATATATATACATCTTGGACAGTTGTTCCAATAATTTATGAATTGTTGCTATTACCTGTCCGTTGAGAAACACTATCCGCTCTTTGAGAAGTCGTGAGTAAATGTCAAATGAACGTTCTCCACGACCCTATATATACATTTGTAGATATAATACAAGAAAGTATTGAACAGTTTAGTAAATGCGTAGCAGTATTACGTGTATTCCCAGATCAGACCAGACCAGACCATAATAGACCGATCAACATATATATATATATATATATATATAGTTAGTGTAAGAGTCACGTGAGGGGAGGGTTAGGGGTTTGGATAGTCTGATTAGGCATACATGATAATATATCAAGATACTACCACTACTTACGGTTTGTTCAATGACCATTGGAATTAGAGAGTTGGCCATTTGAAGTGTAGGGTGGTAATCGCGCCTCTTCATTTGGTGTTGTATTAAGGCGACCTGCTTGGATATAATCGACCCAGCAATAGCTGGGCGACAGGTGGAGGTCGAGGTAACAATTCGAGAAAGAAGGCCAGACATATTGAAAGTGGAGGTATGTTGTAGTATCAATTGCGTGTAGTAAGAGAGTAGTAGGGCTGGGCTTGTATACACTATAACAGAAAAGAGATATGTATATTTATAAAGAGATTCAAGAAGTCTAAAGCTAGGTGGAGGCACAGACACAAGAAATGGAGATAGAATTTAACGAACTATGGCGGATCTTTCAGTACAATACAGATGGTCGAGGGAATGATTTGGTGACGTATCACAGCACAGCCCATTTCTACTTTTCATTCCATAAGCTCACACACAAACTCGCTCACTCTCGTTCATTTAATCAGAATAAATAATAGAGCTAGATTATCGGCTGATATTGTATTGGGTTGTAGAATGTCGGCTCAGAGAGAGAGAGAGAGCAAGTGTTGTTGACTATATTACACAGAAACACAACAGTCAAAGTGGGAGAGAGACAGAGATTGTTGTTGGCTAAAGCCGCATCCATTCTACAGTCAGCCTCACAAACTAAATCCCAAAACATCAACAAACAAAACAGATAAACTAGCCACCACCATAGCCCATAGAGCTTTTATTATTGCCTATTCCAAATACTCTCTCTTTGGCTGGCTCTGCCCAGCACAACCACAACAATTTCCGACCGGATCTATAAGCAGTTTGTGATGGGTTGGTGTGGCTGCATCGCCTGCTCGATGCTTGTTGATACTGCTCGCAGCAGCTGCCTCCTCACAAAAGAAGAAAAGCTGCTGCTTTCCAATTTCCTATCCACTTTGATTCTTACCTCTAGATTTTGTCTTTGTAAGACGGATTTTGTGCTTATTTGTTGTCGAAAACTCTAAAAGCGCACTTGTGCTGCTACCTCTCTTCGAGTTCAAGTTAGTTTTCAAATTTGCCAGCCTTACTAGCAACCACCGCCTTTTCTGTCAGGCACACAAAGCGACGCCGAAGCTATTATTACTACCACCAAAGCCAAAGTTGTTGCTGGCTATTGTTTAGGCAAGACCACAATTACCACAAGCTGTTCTTTTTGCTAGTGTTGTCACGAGTAAAGCTAGAAGAAAATTCAAATTCACTTGCCATCTGTCAAACACAAGCACATAAAATACAGCCATAAATATTGTGACTAACCTTTGCCTCTGCAAATATGGATAACAACACGGTAAGTCAAACCAGCCAGCCAAGCAAACGAACTATTTATCAGATATCTTTATCCATCTATACGCCATTATACTCTTGCCAACTCTTCAACATCTTTGGTGTTCTCTACTCGCATCCAAATAGAGCAATAGCCACCACCACGACACTGTCTCCACGATTCCAGAGGACACTATCGACCGGACATTGGCCCTGGTTTTGCCCGACTCACTGACCCGCACCCGATTCCCCCAAATCGATGCTATCATAAAGCTTAATGACTTTGAGGTCATCCGAACCAAAAAAATCTGGCTAACCAAACAAAATGTCCTCGACCTGTTCCCCGACCGGTTCAAGGACCGCGACTCCGTGTCCGCTGCCAAATGGGTCGAATATGCTACCTCCGGTCCTTGCATCGCACTTGACCTCAAAAAAGATTTCTCCGCAATGTCATGGCAGATTGCTCTTGGGCCGCTCGACGCCGCCACACAGTCTCCCAGAGATACTACCAGTACAATCCGTGGAAGCTTGGCTATTGATAATGTCCGCGTCGCTGCTGAAGGATCAGATGAGCCCGAGCAGGCCGTCGAACAATTGAACATGATTTTTTCCGATAAAATCCCCGAAATCTCCTATGATGGCTATTTGATGCTACCACCTGATAACAGCGCTGTTGATGTTGAATACACTTTGGCTATGATTAAACCTGATATCACCACCTCCCTTCTCCAAGACTCCACCTCTTCCTCCTCATCATCATCCAAGGTTTACGAGATTTTGACCCAAATAAAGAACTGTGGAATTGAAATTGTCCAGGAGCGTCGTGTTCAGTTTAACCGTGGCCAGGCTGAATATTTTTATGCTGAACATAAGGGCAAGCCTTTCTTTGCTGGGTTGGTTGATTTCATGACAAGTGGTCTTTCGGTGGTTTTGA
Source organism: Mycoemilia scoparia (assembly GCA_027575805.1). NCBI lineage: Eukaryota > Fungi > Kickxellomycota > Kickxellomycetes > Kickxellales > Kickxellaceae > Mycoemilia > Mycoemilia scoparia. Next base: position 15,274 of record JANBPU010000113.1, on the reverse strand, counting down.
AACTAAGGACTGATAATGCTGTCAAGGTTTGGAGGGAAATTATTGGACCTACTGACCATGCTGTTGCAAAGAGGGATTTCCCAAATTCGATTAGGGCTAAGTTTGGTACTAGTATTCAAGCTAATGCCGTTCATGGTAGTGATTCGCCTGAATCAGCTGCTAGGGAACTGGAGTTCTTTTTCAAAACCCCATCTAATCTTTTCGATGAACTAGAAATCTCTGCTGATGCTGGTGCTGGTGCTGGTGCTACACCTGAAACTCCAAAACAGGACACAACTAACAATACAAACGATACACCAAACAAGCCATCATCTGGTGGTGATAAGAAGAAAAAGAATAAACGTAAAAGAAACAAGAGGAATAAGCGCAAGCAGTCTGTTACCTCAAATGCTTCAAGTGTTTCTGGTACTGGTGGAGAGACAACTCCACTTAGTGCCTCAGTGTCGTTACAAAATAGTGATGATGAAGCTAGTGCTACTAATACTGGTTCAAAAAATTTGTTGACTCCGAATATCAATGAACAGCCCCAGTTGGATACTATTGCTGAGATTGAAAGTCAGGTTGCTCCACCTAAGGCTTCTGGCGCTGATGCTAAACGAGAAGATGATGCAAAGCAAGAAGAACCTGTAGTCGAAAATGGCCACCATGATAAGCCCAGTGTTTCTCAGGAATCAGAAACCAATGGTGCGTTCGAAGAGAAGCCTGTTGTTCAAGATAATGGGACTGATAAAGACGTGTCTGAAGAAAAGAAAGAAGCTGGCGCTGCTAATGAAGACTCAATCAAAGAGTCCGACATCCAAACTAAGAAACAAATTGAGGAAGAAACTAAGCCAGGTATTGATGAGGAAAAGATAGAAGCCCCCGAAACCTCCGAGGCTACCGAAAAATCTGCTGTTAAAGAAGAGGCCAATGAAGTCGCTGAACCTGAAAAGGATGAAAAGATCAATGACTTGGAGGTCGAAAAACAACAAGATGCTGAAGTAGAAACTAGTGCTGCCGAGCCAGGAAAGATTGAAACTCAGGATGCTGAGGTTTCTAAGGAGTCGGCTATAGAGCCACCACCCACTGCTGAGAAATCCGACAAATCTACTAATGACAGCACTAAAAATACACAACCTCAACCGGAAGTTGAAGATGAACCTGTTCCTGAGCTCCAAGCTATAGAGCCTGCTGCCGGAGCCAAAAAAGATACCGAGAAGGACACAGAGCCTGAAGATGCTTGCTTTGAATCAGCTGTAGGACCCAGCAGCAAAGCTGTAGAGCAGTCAGAGGCTGTTGATGACTCAAAAGAAGACCCTGCTTCTGCTGATCAAGAAGAAAAGCAAGAAGCTCAGGAATTGCTTGCATATGATCCGGTTGAAGAGGCAAAAGAAGATAGTGTCGTTCCTGAAGCAAATACTGCTCATAATACCGATAGTACAGCTAAGGAAGATATAAAGAACAAGGACGGCGATGCACCTTTGGATACTAAAGCTATTGCTCAGACTGAGCTAGTTGATGCTAAAGATAGCACTGATGCAGAGCCAAAGGATACTACTCAAGTCCAGGAAGAGACCAAGGAAATAGCCACCGATAAATCTGGTGTTGAAGAGATCAATGGGTCTGGCGCAAAACAAGAAACTGATAAAGAGACACTGCCGGGTGTCAAGGAAAGCGATGGTGATAATGAAAATGCTGGCCAGCCCAAAGAAGCCACAGATGAGAACGAAAAGAGCGCTACAGACAGTATTGAATCTGAGCCAATTCCAAAGGGATTAGTCAAAACTGCTGACATTCCCGCACCAACGACTACCGCCACTGAATCCAACCAGCAAAAGGATGAAGGGGAAACCAAAGAGGGAAAAGATACTGCAGCTTCGAAAGATCAATCTGGTGAGAGTCATGCCGTTGGCAGAGGAAGTGCTTCAGGCCGTTCATCCCTTGTTTCCTCATCTCCATTCCTTCAAGCAGATCGTAGCCAAGGCACGCCAATTAGCTCAAGCCGCAGAACTTCATCTATCAATCGAGTCATGTCTCCATTCTTGCTCAAGGAATTGGCAGGTTCTTCAGATGCCCAGGAAGCATCTGCAAATACACATGAGGCTGAATCCAGCACTGGCGCATCCAAGAAAACCGCAGGTACCGCCACACCAGCTTCAGTTTCACGAAGTGGAGCAATTAAGGAGCGTGCTGCTTTGCTTGAGTCACAGACTATAAAGTCCACAGCCCAGCCCAAGGATGGTTGGGTGTCCACTCTTCCAAGAGGTGCCAAACCACCTGCTAGTGACCAACTGGAGGCTGTGTCTCCACCACCCAAGGAAAAGACTCCTACAACCACAGTCACAACTACAACAGCACACTCCAGACCATCTGTCAAGGGACTGTTCGGCGATGCTCCTAAGGAAGAGCCTGAGACTTCTGCTACTCCTCCAGCATCTGTCGAATCTCCCAAGAAGACAACAGTTTCTGCTTCAGCTGCTGCAAGGATCCCCTCAACTGGTGCTGCTGCTCCTGCATCAAAGCCAAAGACCAACACTTCTACTACCGCTGCATCATCACGTCGTACCTCAGCTGCATCTTCTGCTTCTTCGCGCCATGGTGCTACCACCACTGTTTCTTCTGCAAGAGTTCCCAGATCATCTACAGTCGCCAAGAGTAGTGCTTCCACCACTGCTCCTGTATCCAGACGTACTCCAGTTACTTCAAGAGTTGCTGCAGGATCAACGGTGACCAAGAAGCCCTCTGATGCTGCAACCAGTCCAACTGTGGTAAGAAAGTCTGCTACACTCTCTAGAGCCACTGGCTCTCGTTTTACATCTACATTGCCAACCACCAAGCCCACTGCAGGTGCTTTACAGAGACCTAACGCCAGCAGCACTGTTGGTAGAGCAGCTGGGGCAAGAGCTGCGGTTGGATCACGGCCTCTGTCTCTTAAGCCTACCCCTGGAACAACTGCTGTTGCTACTCGTACCACAGCTTCAAAGGCTACTGTTGGTACCACCACACCAAGAACGGCGGTTGCACCAGCTAGTGCAGCAAGACGCTTGGCTGACAAGGAAGCAATTGCAAGCAGACGCCTGACCACTGGCAGCATTGGTACTAGCAGCAGCAGTGCTTCAAAGGCAACATCTGCTTCTGCAGTTGCAAAGCCAAGACCAGGTGTATCTGCCATATCAAGAACCTCTGTTGGTGCTGCAAGTCCTGCAAGTCGCAGAGTCTCTGCCATTGGTACCCCATCATCTGCAACCAGAACTGCCACTACTACTGCGCGCAAGCCAGTTGGCACAACAGCATCTGTCCGTTCCACTTCTGCTGCCTCTGCTACAAAGAAACCAGTAGCTGTCAGAAACTCGTCTGCTACATCTGCAGCCACCAAACCAGCCGTTCCATCAGGATCCGCTGTTAAGAAGGTTCCTGGAGCCAAGCCCGCAACCGGCAGAGTAGGTGCCAGCACAGCTACAGCTTCAAGAACTATATCAACCACCAAACCAGCTGCTACTACTACTACTACTTCAACTGCAGCCAGAAGAGTTGCAATTAAGCCTGGAGCCACTAGTAGCACTACTTCCACAAGACCAAATGGAGTTGCAAAAACAAAGCCAACATCTGCCACCACATCCACCACAAAGAGGCCTATCGTAGCCAGTTCTGCTGTAAGGGCAAGACCCACTGCAACTTCTTCATCCGCCACAAAGAGGCCAGTTGGTGGTACTCCAATTGCAAGTACCCGTTCTGTTCCAAAAACTAGCACCCAACCATCAGCTGCTAAGACTACCAAGGCCAATGAGAAGCAACAGCAGCCATCTGTGCCAGTAACTCCAAAAAAATCAGCAACAGCTGCTGTTCCTGCTCCTGTTGAAAAGGAGGAATCAAAGGAAGCTACTAAAGGAGATGGTATTGAGGAAACGCCCAAGGATGAAAATATAAGTCCTGTTTCCAATGAAAAGGATGTGACCACACTTTCCCATCCTACCACCACCTCGTCACCGGAAAACGCTTACCAAAAAGCTGCAACTGAAACTGTGGAACCTCCCACTACCAACGAAGCTCTGGATTAATAATAATAATAATAATAATAAGAAATGGTATTAACAATTGATATGAAGATTTCTAATGTTATATCCTAATGCCTATCCTTATTTTTATTTAGTCATTCTTTCATCCATAACAACCTCTTGGTATGCTAGTTTTTGACATATCATCACAGTATTTTTTATAGTGCATAAATGTCAAACAGCTCAATCAACTAAATCTCATCATTTTCCTCTACTTCCTCCACAATTGCGTACTCTTCTTAACTTTGCCTTTGCCTTTTATATCAAATTTATCCATATTCACCCACTCACTAACACATTATTTTAGCTTTCGAAAAAAGAAACAATAAAGTTCTATAAAAGTATTATTTTATATTTATTTAAAATGAATTTACATTTGGGTAGTAATTTTTGAAGAGTAGCTTTTGGTGGCTGCCAACGATTATGGAGGTAATCATGGTTGGTTATCAAATGCTAGCCACCCTTCAAAAATAATCATTCACTTGCAATCAAAAAAGGCTTAAACATGGATTGATTATCAATTGGCACAAATGTTTTAGCTCCAATTATAATTATTGGAGTTTAAATCCGACAACAATAAGAAAGATTATTCCCTAATTCAGCTTTGTAGCACATTTTTTGTTTAAATTATACTCAAATAATACAATACTAAAAATTAAAATGAGCGGCTTTTGCTTTCCCATCATCCCTCTCTCTAGACAGACAGCCTGGTTAAAAAATGTTGGGAAACGGGCATTGAAGTCGTGGTATCCAGAAACCACCACGACCAACCCATAAATAAATCATGAATTAGTCATAGTTCATCTACTCACATCCTGGTTGTCAAATATCTAACTGGTTTTAGATATCTATTGTGTAGGTGTCACGTTTGCATTAAACCGTCTTCTTTTCTTCTTTCATGCTCCTTAGTTTTAACTCCAGGTAGAAAGATTTTTAATTTTACAGCAATATCCTCCTCTCATTACTTTCTCAAACCTACAGATAGATACAAAGATTAATAAGGGCAGAATGTCGAATCGCAATTGTGGAGATTTTTATATTTCTTCGCCATCGTTAGTTCCATTCCATATTGATCCAAACGAAAGCAAAGATGCGGCTAAATACAACAAAACCCCACCAATGAACGAACAAGACTGTGATCAATTCGATGATAGCACTTCGTCATTGTTGGTGACCGCTGAAACTAACAAAGTTTATACTCCTAAGCCTATGGGACCAACTTTTATAACTGTAGCAGGTAAATATATGTATATAAACACATATTTATATTGATTTATATACAATTATAGTATCTATTACTAATCCCGCAAGTATATATATATATATGTGCGTGTGTGTTTAGGTGGAAGAGGTTCAGGAAAAAAAGAATTGTGCGAACTAATAGTAACCAATCTTGAGCAAATCCATACCCAAAAACACCACCAACAATCGAAAAGAGTAAACGATAATCCATTAGAAACCGAACGTCTAATAAAAACCCAACCACCCCAACAGCCCTTGTCTAGATTATTGGTTCTGAAGTTGGATGATTTTAGACGAGAGTTGACAGACTACGAACGAGAATTGAATAATAAAGGATATGCGCTAAATCTTGATCATCCAGGTAAATATCACAACGACACACACACAGTGGCCAAATTTATTTCTATTTTTTGTGTATTGGTTTAGATGTGAATTTATTATGAATCAAAATGAGATACTTTTTGGCCAACAGCCAATAATCCTTTTGGCTTTTCTTTGTGAGTAGATGCGTATGATTTTAAATTACTCGAAAACGTCATGTATAAATTAAGCCAAGGAAATGAAGTCGAAATACCGGCTTGGGATTCAGATACAATGACCAGGTAGGCCAGCCCTTGAACTCTCCTCACAATCCAAGTGTGGTGTGGTTCTCTCACGTTATTGACATATTATCAATTTTCAAACTCACATGCATAAATATTTTTTAATGTACAAAAATAAATTGTAGAACGATGGGTCGTAAAATAACTCAAATGCCCCAAGTAATAATAGTTGAAGGCATTTTCACTCTTTACAACCGCAATGTTCGTCGATTCTTTGATATGAAGATATTTGTTGATGTCGATGCCGACACTAGATTGGGAAGAAATGTCAAAACCTTGGTCACGGAATTCCAAAACCAACAACAGCCAGATTCTAATACCAATGACCATAATGTTCATTCTGCTAAACGTATTGATTTGTATTTAAAAAATTATTTGTTGCTTGAAAAACCTGTATTTGAGGAATTCATTCTCCCTGTAAGTACACCCACCCACACTTTTATAATATCTCTAAAATTCTATGGATATTACCTTTAGTACCCTCCCCCCCATAAACACCCGTGTATATATATGATAATACTGATGACCCTCGGTTATTATTATTATTTATATTATTTTTGAGTAGAGTAAACGTTGGGCTGATATTATCATTCCCAGAGGCGATGAAAATGAAGTTGCAATCAAACTTTTAATGAACCATATAAGTGATATGGTTTCGATCTCAAGGGCTGAATCGGCATTGACATTGAGCTCCTCAATGTCCAGCTTCTCGCTAAACTAGTTAGCCAGCCAGCCAACCACAACAATCTTGTCTCTACTATGATACCCATTTCTGAGTTTTCAAGAATTTAGGACATGGTTAACTGAGGAATAAAGACTGGTTGCTTATTTCCCATAACTCTTCAACCACTTTATCAATACCATTACCATTATTATTATATATTTCAATTCTCTATTAAATTTGAATAAACAAACTAAAATATAAAGCTTGACTTTATAATATTGTCTCTATTCTTAAAGTCTATAATCAATGAAAAAGGAAGAAGGTATACCAGTCATACATACTCGTAAAAGAAGATGGAGAAATCCAAGCAAAGCCCCACCACCACCACCGACCGCATCCATATCCACATCTACTACTACGAGTAAAAAAAGAGGACCTTTTGATAGAGACCCAAAAGCCCAGACATCCTGTATACGTTGCCGATTACATAAACTTCAATGTTCAAGACATCTCCCAGCCTGCTACCACTGTGCCCACAAAAATACTCGCTGCTTTTATGAAAAATCTAAGCATGATTTGTTTATTGGCGATTGGCAAAACGCCGAACATATTTTCAAACACAAAAATGTTTTGCCTAAACGAGGTCATGTATATATGTATAAAGGTAATAATAAAGATAGCCTAAGATCGTTTTATGGTTTTTTAAATGAGCCAAGCAAAAGGCGTGTTGGAGTTGCTTCCTCCACCATTGCTGATAGTGCTACTACGGTTGGTGATGGTGAGAAGGTGGCGGTGGAGGCTAGTTATAGTCGTGGTCGTGGCCATCGTATTGTATGGAAAAAGTCGCATTGGAGTAAAATAAAAAAACATAAGCTTCGAAAAATGTTGAGTGATCCGCTTTACAATATTGTAATTAATCATCACCAGCCCAACAAAATTAAACAAGCTCGGTCCAATAATACTATTAATAACATTATTTCCAACGATAATGACGAGAAAGCCAATAAAGACAAAGTTGAGGAGAAGAACAGTACTGCTGCCGACACAAAAACCACAAGTAACAATAGTAGTAGCAATAGTGATAGCGATAGCGATGTTTTATTAAAAAAAGTTGCCGTCATCCAAAATCAAAAAACAAAACCACCACAAATTATCGAAGAACCAGATATTTCGCCCCTCCTTGGCCCATTAGATGAAAACCCAAATGCACTTGATCCCGGAGTTATGAAGAAAAAGAGAAAAACCAAAAAGGATAAGGAGAAAGAAAAAGCCTCTTCAGATCAACCCAAACCGAACCAAAGTTCTAGAAATATAGGGAATGGAGATACTCCTTTGGAGCTGCCCAGTTCAGTAAGTTCGTAACCACAGCCAAATAGCACAAAATATCTTTTGATGGAATAGAACCAAGACCAGTGTTATTGATTCATTCTTCTTTTTTACAGAACTTTTTGAAAGCTATTCAAATGGCTGCTACCAGACACGAGATTTCGGTTCGTAATGATGCCAAAGATGATGATGCTGTTGTTGTTGTTGATAAGGACCAAACAACCTCTGCCCCATTATTGTCTATGGAAAGAACATTGGATGGATCTGCCCTTCTCGCATTAGGTAACCCATTTCCTTTCCTCCTTCAATTTTCACATTTGTTTATATATCCTATTGCCAAGAGTAATAATAATAATAATAATAATAATAATAATAATAATAATCTGCAAGCTAACACTCAAATTCAAACACTTTATAGGCATATTGATGCAAGAATACACTCGCTACAACATTTAAATCCAACCCATCACACATTTGAATATCAATCTTTTTAATTTGTATCTATCAGTCAATCAATCAATCATCATATAAAATGCTCATACAATATTGACTCTATTCTAATCCATTATAATAATGTAATATATGGATATATCTTGTAAAAACTTGTCTTTTCTCTGTATTTAAAACAAACTAAAAAAATCGATCAAGCAATCAATCAATCAATCAATGTATTTCTAGTGATATTTAGTGGTGACTATTATCCTTGCCGCTTCCGTGGCCATGCGACGACGACGACGACGACTTACTGGCAAAGTAATCATATCCACAATATACAATAAACAAGCCAGTCGCAATTCCTAGACCAGGTGCCATTCCACGAACCTGACTGGCCTTGGAGAAATATGGGTGGCGACGCCAGGCATCACGACGGCTCCATGGATCGTGAAGTTTAGCGTTAGGGTTGATATCAAACTTGAAAGCCATATTTTTTCTCTTTCTCTCCAGTAATTATTGATGTAGTAGTAATGTGGGGCTGGCTGTTTGTAATCGAATGTGCTGTTAAATTTCCCGTCCTTTGTGTTTTTTAAATCCCGATTTTATATGTATATATATATTTGTACGCTGTATTAATCCTTTTTTCGAAATTATTTGACTCAAATTATTGGCGCACAAGACAAAGTTTATAAGGTAAAGATAGATATTATACAAAAAGTGGACTAAGGCAATCAAGAGAAGATTAGAAATATAATAGAAATGACCAACACTCGCTCTACTTGTGGTGTTAGTGGTGGTGGTAGTAGTGGCCATTTTGATACTCTGACTATCAAAACGTTGATCACCGTTTTAATGATCAAATCATCCCTTAATTGTAATCCACACCCTGAATAAATAAACCCTATACTACAACAGTATTTTGCCTATAAGGCCACAGTCCACTTCATACCACCTTGGGCAAAATGGTGGGTTCCTAAGAATTGCATATAAAATAGCTGCTGATTGGGCCAAAATCTGGTGAGGGCTCATCTCCGCCTACCATGGATTCGATCACTAGTGAAATCCCACCATAACCACAAGGTAGTAAAATTCAATAAGCTACTTCAAGCCTCTCCGACTTTATTAAAACATTTTCTATATATTTAATTTTACATTTTATAACTAACACAATACTATACGGCTGAATGATATAATATATACAAAGAGAAATAAATATCTAAGCATTATAATCCCCAAAAAACAATAGCGCCTACTACTCCTGCTCATCATTATCATCATCATCATCGGGCTCCTCTTCAGTCCCAGTCTCAGTCTCTCGCTTTTTTTCCAGCTTCTTTTTGCTTCGGGTAGGGTGAGGCTTCCGCATGATCTGGTCCAGAAGCTCCCTCTGGCCCTCCCGGAAACAAGGATGCCTGAAACACTCCCATGTCGCGAATGGGGATGTTGCAGCACAGTCCTTTTTTCGAAAGTCACTAGTGCGTTCCAAACTATAATCCTACGTATAAATAAATTCAATACAACATTAGTAATCATAATATAAATACATTTATAAACGAGATTATCATCATTATTAGCGAAGTAGCTTACATTTAGGTTCTTATTTATTGACTGTGTAGACTTTGCCTTTGTTGCACCTCTCTCTCTCATCGCGTTGAGCAAAGCTTTTAAAGAACTAAACCGAAACTCCTTCCCCTCATTGAACCAGTGAATCCAGGTGTCGGTCATCGGGTCCTCAACGAGACTGTATAAGCATTATAAACAATAAAGGCAACCAGATGTTAATTAGAGTGCGAATGTGCACATATCAATAACATTGTATTATGATATTCAATACTTTGTACTTACTCATAGAGCTTTGTAATAAAGGTCTTCTTTGAACTGTCTTTCTTTACTTTCTTGGCAGAGGGAGGGTTGGCTGTCTCGCAATCATGATCGGGCTCCCGCTTCCGCTTCTGAATTTGTTTACTAGTACTGGCAATGTTGCTTCCAACTACCACGCCCATTGAGTCGACTACCAGATCGAGTCTGTCGCTGCTATTGCTGCTATCGCTGATCTCTGGAGTAGTCTCAAGCCACGATGTGGGGATTGGAGATGAGTCGTCTGACATGAATAACAAATTGTTTTGAGAAGCAATGCCGATGCTATTAGACTCATAGCTTTGAGTTACGGCCCAACGAGGTGCTGTAGCAGTAGTGGTTGTTCTTCGGCTATTATTCATGCCAGATGCCGGAGAAGAGAAGATACTTGCCAATTCCGACCGGCCTGAACTGCTGCTGGGGCTTGTGAATTCACCACCGTTGACCACGCTGAGCAGTGGATCTGGCTCTGTGATCGTCGATAGAGCCAGGCAGTTTAGAGAATAGGTAGATGCCAGGTTCACAGTGCCATTGTTGAGAGCAGGACATGTGGTGGTTAGTTCAGCAGCAGAGCTTAATAGAGCCGGAGGTTGGCGACCCCTCTCCTCTGCTGCTGCTGCTGCTTCTGTTGTTATTACTACTGTTGTTGTTGTTGCTGCTGCTATAGGCGTAGGAAACGTAGTGCTACAAGTCAAAAGGGTCGGTGGAACTGTAGTCACGTTAGTTCCAAATAGCTCTCCAACATAATCGTCTTCTTCCAACATGTTGGGCGGAAGCATATAACAGTCTTGAAAAGACGAGGAGCTCTTGAGCTTCTTGGATTCCATTTCCTATAAACATGCATTCAAAAATCAGCAAGTTAGAGTGTATTTTCTATGATCCGCATTGTCACGCACGCATGTAGAGAATATTTTGGTAAGATCGATTATGAGGAAGAATAAGGGCCATTTAAGCTGCAAATAAGGAATCTACTTACTTTTATATTTTGGTCAACACCGTTGTTGTTGATAGTCATTTTTAGATTGATGATATTTCAAGATGCTGGAAGGTGGAATGGGTTAAAATATTCAATGAGGCTTGGACTTTGTTATATTTTTATACAGTTTTACACAATCTTGCCTCTGCGTTTGTTTGTTTGTTTGCGTGTAGGGGAAAGGAGAGCAATAATTCCTACCTCTCTCTCTCTCTATCCATATAATCCGCTTCGCCACACCTGTTTTTCTTGGCTCAAAATGAATTGCTACAGCTCAGGGTCCATATATTGCCTGTCATTATGGAAAAACCAGCCTTGGGGTGGGTCAGCGAACTTCAATGACCCCACGTGTTGGCCCGAATGATCCAAACACACGAAGGTAACAACACCATTAAATATATAATATTGATAAAATCTCCACACATGTTTTTGCAAAATGCCTCTATGCTGTCAATACTTCAGTGAATTTTAAAGCCCAGCAGCATGGCTTTGATGTGTAGGATTATAATTTGTGTGTCCAAGCACAAGGTTGTCAATCATAAATGTATTATAAAAATTGTTTCAATATTTCATAGAATTTAATATCTGGCTCCGTGTAAATAAGCGCTTTTTGTAATACGTTTGTGAAAAAAAAATAAGAAGCGATGATAGTGATGAGTGAGTGAATGACTAGTCATTATTTGAAACAAGGAACCTGTATGCTGGTAATTCAATCGCTTGCATTGATGAATGTGGTGCTTTGCCAAGCTGAAAAAACAATTGCTTTGTAAGACACAAACTTCTGGTTTTACCAAAATGGTTTTATTGAAAATCTCGAGTGCTATTAAATTGCAATAATCTTATGAGATTATATGGCATATGTACATTTGAGGCTATCATGAGCATTTCTTGAGTTAGCAGCACCAACGTCGTATAGCAGCTGCTTCTTTCAGTTATCGTCTTTGTATGTTTTCAAGATAAATCCAGAAACAGACAAAAGGCTTTCTACAGCACTTTGGTCCACCAGGCTTTGTATATGGCTTTTATGGCTCAAAAAAGCGATAATTCGACACAACTTTTAAACTACATTGATATTTACAGAACTAAAAGCTGTTTTAATAAATGCATGAGCCACAGCACACAGCTCACCCACCAAACAATCAACGAATCTCATGAACTAAAGCGCTGTGTGGACTTTTTAGGATTTGGTCGTATATATTTTTTCCAGTACTTTTGTAACATTAGGAACTAGCCAGGGGTAATAATATGGTTTAATTGGCCCTCCACACTCATGCCCACTCACCCACACTTCACAACCATCTCTGTAACACAACATTGGATATTTATATTTATTTTAAATTAATAAAGGGTTGTTTAACAATGGCTTTGATTCATCACACTATGTACGAACTGCTTTAGTGGCACTACTGATGCCATTTCTACTGCTGTTGTTGTTGGGCTGTCTAGGACGATGAATCTAATCATGGTGCCTATTAATAGTCACCGAGCCGCAATGGGATCATGGTCGTTGAATTACACCATTAGTGACCACACATAGATGGTTGGAACCTACAAAATATCGGTTACTACCACTTGAACATTAACGAGAGACTATACAAATTTGTCATTTACTTTGAAAGCATTATAAATACTGATTTTTGGTATAATAAACTCACTTACACTAAGACAAATGTTTAGTTGATTTTGAGTTACGTAATTATAAAGCGTGACTGTATGGGCGATTATTTTTGAAGGGCGAATGTTTACTAGTAAAACTGGACATCCATTTAGCTGTGATATCCCCTATAATCATTCACCCTTCAGAAATTATTGCTCATATGTATAATATTATATTAATAACCAATATTTAGGCAACAAGGCATGGATGTTTTGCTACATTTCAAATTAATGGTGCAATTTGAATTAAATTGGTATATCAAGAATGTGGCAAATTCTTATGGAAATCCCCCCAAATCAGCATGATTGTTTAGACAGGTCAGTGTCTTCTCACAAAAACTCATAATCTCAGTCAAGCATGTGCAAATGCATTTTATTGGTGATACGTTTCTTTTCAAATTTACTGGCATTTTTAATCGATAAATCGTATGAAAATATGGGTAGTTATTTTTGAAGAGTGGCCATTTGCTAACAAACGGTGATCGCACATTTGGCTGAGATTGCCCCTTTAACTGTTGGCCACCAAAAGGCACCCTTCAAAAACTATGATCCATATGCTATTGAGATAAAAGAAATAATGTCCAATGGCATTGCTTGTGACCATATCAAATCCTTTCTGGAAAGTATCATTTAAAGACGATTTTTAAAAACAGCGCTAGGCATTAGATTTATATATACAGACATATGAATTTTGGGAGACTTGTGAGTTAATGCTTACTCTGTCATTTCTTTGTGGATGATTTGGCCGATCCTGGTAACCAAGGATGTGATTTATCAGATTCTAAAGCAATATTGGGCCAAGTACATCCTTTACTTTGAGCATGGAATTCGAGTTAATGCAAGCAAATATTTTATATTTTATATGGCTTTGTGTTGTGGTTATATGAAAATCATGTGAACTTCATATGAATCCTAATCTTGGATAATACTGAATTTATCTTTTGTCAATATGATTGTGAGTCCTCCAAAAAAAGTATTTAAGGTGACTTCTGTGGACATAATTCAAGTGTTTCCTTACCACTTCCAAAATTTAAACTTTAGCTAAACGTACAAAGGTAAGCAGACTATAGAAGATATATGGTTACACAAATATCTTAAGCTCATATGACTTATAACTAATGCTGTGAACCTTTAAACCTGGTATGATCAATAAAACAAACATAGAGTATGAGCGAACATAATTTTTGGAGCCAATCATGTGGAGCTCCCGGTAGGATTAGAACCTGGGTTGCTCTTATTATCGAAAGGCTTATTATCACTCATGATAGGATAAAGTTCAGGAATAAGAAATAATATTTTTAGGGGATTTTGGGGTTTTATGAATTTTTAGGGATTTTTGGTATAAATAATAAGGGAATAAGATAAGGAAAGTAATAAAGGAAAAATAGGGGAAAGCAAGGGAAAACAGCAGCAGGATTCAGTGTATCCTGGACAGAAATAAAGCAGCAGGGAGGACCAGCGTGTCCTTATAAACAGCGAAACAGCAGGGATATGGGTAATATTTTATTGAAAGGGAAAAACTTCTGTATGTTGTTGTTAAACTAGAAAAATGTGGGCAATACCCAGTATTTAGGAAAAATAAGAGTTATGGGAAGGCAGAATAAAACTGCCTGCTTAGCCAAAGGAAACTGGCTATCATCATAAGATAAAATAAAGAAAAATAATAATAAAGTAGAGGACAAATGGGGAAGTAACTAATCATTGTCCTATATAAAGGGGAATCATTGTCATAATAAGCCTCATAAGAAGGCAGTGAAATCGTGATTGGTGGCTATTTTCACAAAATAGCACCACAATCAACACCCTCTAGCTATCAGGATGGTACTCATTGCACAAGTGAGCTTACTGATTATAGTGATGTGTATGATCCTACTAGCACAGTTATAAACCAACAAAGTCCTGTGGGAGAACATCATGAAGAGGAGATGAGAAATTCTTTAGAGAACCTTAATGAGCTTATAAATAATAATCCTGATATGGCTGGAGATCAAACAATTGACCAAGATTCTGATGAGATAGATTTTCTAAGTTTGCTTAGAGATATGGAGAGACATAATAACCTTTCTCAAAATTATAATACACATGACTATTTTACTAATCCTCAAGCTGATAGGAATACTTTGCCAGAAGGGAATTCTTTCCATGTCAGGGATCTTGAAGAATGTGATCTGCCACAACAAGTTGGCATGCAAGAGCCTGCAGACAATGAGGCACTTGTGGCTTATCCTTCAGATTTTAACCAAAATCATAGATATGAGTCCCAGAGCTATACAGAATCTCCATCTAATTTGTTGGATGAGGAAACAAACCCATCCAATAACTATTATAACTGGCATAACTCTTAGCTTCTGTATCTTCTCTTTTGGTCCCAATCCTCAGTCTCTACATCTGGGTTATCTTCAATGTCCTTGATAGGCCATGAGATAATCATCGCCTAATCATTAATTGATTTGGATCATTCCGAATCATCGGAATAGTCCAAGGG
>JANBPU010000112.1:0-52155 GCA_027575805.1 Mycoemilia scoparia | reverse complement strand
GAGTATATTGGCCATTTATTTTAGTACTGGGAAAAAAGGAATCGATATATCGCATTGCCATCATCAATCATTGGCAGCTACCATCATGTGGTGGAGTTCTTGGAATCAGACTAAACACGCCCAACCACATCTGCAAAGCCTTCAGATACTCACTTGGTTTATTCTTTTAGGTCCTCCACCACTGCCATCAGACAGACAGACAGACAGGCATCCCATCACGGAGAAAGACAAATACTATAAAAAGATAGGAGAGTGTCTTCTTGCCACAACCATCCCAACATCAGTAATTCTTCCTCTCCACCAGCAAGCAAGCAACAATGAAGCTCTCATCCAACCTATGCGCTCTCCTCCTCCTAGCAACCGCATATGTGGTGACTGCAGAGCCTTGTCCCTTGGCTTGTGTTTTTGGGTGTCTTGACGAAGGAAAGCTGTGTGATTCAAGAACATGCAAATGTGTACCTATTCTAGGATAGTCTTAGTCATATGAACAATGACCATGTTCCAATCACACTCAGGGTTCATTAAGACTGATCTTGGATTATGAAGCGTCTAACAACAACACAGCCCCACACATCAACAGCAACACTGATATAGTATAACGCTCATTTGCAAAACTATTCCTAGTCAATTGGTTTCGTCTTTCTCTATTTATGTGTGCACAAATATCTTATAACCCTATACTTACTTTAACAAGGTTTTTATCCACACATTTGCGTGGTTTTCCCTGTGTACACACATATACTTATTTATATAGTAATAAACAAACAAGTGTCATAAATTGTTAGCGATCACCACCATCGTGTCTATTTTGAAGTGGTCAGAGATTTTGTCAGTGATCAAGTTTATTGCACATAGAAACACAGCAGATCCTTGGGCTTTGGCCCAACCTCAAGCCATTTGCTATCCAGTTCCCGGAAACACGCCATTTTTGTTCAAGGCGTTGGCTGTGTATTCTGTCCATTATAATCCATTCATTCACTTGTAAAAATATATCCAATACCTTCAAAATAAACTTATGACTTATTTTTTAAATAGCCTGGTGATTTGCAATGTGAATTATAAGCTTTGTCAGAAACCTTTTGTTTTGGGATCTCAATAACAAAGCAGCCTTATACCTATTTTTTACAACAGCGGTCTTTCTCTCTCCACTCCATATTTTTAAACCTCAAACTACGCAGGCCAAACTGTGTTACTAATCACCCAGGATGAAGTAAGCTACCACATACACACACATACCAATACTACTACTACTACAATAATAGTTGTCACCGCCAATATTCTTTAATCCCCAAATGATCCAACTACCAAATCACAAAAGCCATCATTACACTAATATATAGGTTAATGGTTAATGACCTTCCTGCAATATTCCCAGATGATCACATCTACCCCGAACAAAATGAATACATGTACGATCTAAAACGATCCTTAGACTTTAAAGGCCATTGTCTTTTAGAAATGCCTTCAGGAACTGGAAAGACAGTTTCATTGTTATCGCTAATTATATCATACCAACTTCATTATCCTGAAACTCGTAAACTAGTATACTGTTTTCGTACAATCCCAGAGATTGTACTGCATCATGGAATCACAAATATTTTAGAACAAACCACTGCTGCCATCACCAACAATGATTGTAGTGGTGATGAGATTGAGTTGTGTACATTTTACAAAACCTTCGAAAATCCATCTAAAGAAACTTCAATGCCCTTACCTTCTGGCGTATGTACTATGGACGATCTCAAAGATTTTAGTCAAAAATGACCTATTGTCCGTACTATTTGGCTTGCTGTATGTTTGCCCTTGCCAATATTATAATTTAAAACTAAAGTTATATGCTGGACTCCAAAGTTGCTGATCCAATTTCCAAAGAATTTTCAAAAGACACAATTGTTGTATTCGACGAAGCTCTCAGTGTCGACCTAAAAACCACCATACTAGAAGCCAGTTCCCGAGGTATAAAGAAATTATCCTAAAAAAGTCAAACAAATCAAACAAGAGGATACACAAAAACTCAAAGATGAATATGAAAAGCTGGTTGAGGGACTCCGTATGACCACTGAGGCTCGAGATGAAGACCTCATCCTTGCTAACCCCATATTGCCCGACGATCTTTTAAAAGAAGCGGTTCCTGGAAACATAAGTCAAGCCCAACACTTTGTCCAATTCCTTAATCGACTCATCGAATATTTGCGCTACAGAATGAGAGTGCGTCATGTTGAAGCTGAAACTCCAACATCATTTCTCCACCATTTACAAGAAATTACATTTATTGGTTACAAACCTCTGAGATTCAGTGTTGAGCGATTATCTTTACTTGTTCGTACTTTGCAACTAACAGACCTTGAAGATTATTGGGCCCTATCCAGGGTTGCTAGTTTTGCCACAACCTTGGTAATGATTTCTGAAGGGTACCTTTTGGTGGTCAATGATTATAGGGACAATCACATCCAAATGGATGTCCGTTTTACTAGTGATCATTTATCCTTCAAAAATTATTGCCCAAGTAACTATAAAAATCACCCAATCAAAATAAAACTATTTATTGAATTAAGAATACTGATTCAAAATCGTAAACCAAAATACAAAAAATTATTATTCAATTTACAGGAAGGAGGTTCAGCGTATGAATACCACATAAATTACTCGTTCATTTCTAGCATTGGCATGGCCCCTGGTGGATCTTCTATATTGAACTTTCCGTCATGGTGTGGTGCGCCATCATGATCCAGGTTTAGTCTTGGTGATTTAGGGACATAGTCACTACCCTCTTGCTCCGAAAATGACTTTAGTTCTTGCTGCTTTGCATGATCCCATTTTTTGTTAAATAATCCTCCTAAAAGGTCTGAACCTCTCTTGCCCTTTCTTCTATGTCGATGTGTCAAGTCGGGATGCGCAACTGTAAGAATAATAAAAACAAAGAGTACAATATAAACTCTGAGAGACTTAGAAACAACCATTTCTTGGTAGTGTAATTATAAGCAGGTTAAAACTGTAGATGATTTTTTATAGTTGAAAGTAAATATTGAAAATAAATAACGGAAATAAAATACAGAATGCATAAAAAGGTACTAAAAGTGATGGTTATTTGGATAAGTTGCTTTGTTTTGAAAAGGATGCATGTGGGGAACTGTGTCTAATCATTATCAGTAGACCTTTTATTAGAAAGTTGATAATTGCTGAAATCGATTATTTGGTTGGAATGTCAAGCCACTAATACATACATTTAACTTGTTTTGGAAAAATAGTACATTAATCTGTTTATAATACAGAAGGCCAGCTTATTCTGTTTGATATTGCTGTTGCATACATGTGGCGTATACATGCATGGTAATTTGTAGTATAAAAGATTAAGTATAATGAATTATGATTATTTATAGCTGTTTCTATGAGTTAGAACAGATTATACCTTCATTAATACAATCTGGAAAAATAAGCTGATAAAATATCCCAGAATAATGAATATTATTATTAACATTAGTTTGGCAGTTAAAATATAAACATTCAGCAGCATTATTGTATTATGAATCCAGGTTTAGTGCTTAGTTTTTAATCTCTATATTCAATAATCACAACGATAATGTTACAATGGTACAAATAAAAAACAAAACAAGCAACAAACAAAAAGGGATAGAAATAAAATCACTAGAGATAAGTCGAAATATAAGGAACCATACCTGGAAGTATTTCCAGAAGCTGATGCTCAATTTCCTTAGATATAAACATACATCTATAAGAATCTTCTTGAACATCACCAATACAGTCTCCAAGCCATTTGCTAATAGAACTAGGACGCGGTAGATTCGCATAGTCAGACGATCCCTCATAACGATAATACTTTCTCATCAAGTACAACATAATGGCACTAATGCCAGTTGCCGTATTGAATTCAAGGTCAGTGATATTAGGTAAATCTCTAGTTAGAGCCAATCCAACAGCTAGCTTACAAATGAATGCTGAAAGGATTCGATGGTCTTTTATCCATTCATCCATATTCAATCTTTCATAGTCTAGCTTTGTACCAACCGTGGTGGAAACCCAGGGGTTGGGGTTTTGGGCAGCAAATTCTAAAGCGTGTTCGCAGATGATGTACTTTGTTATATACCCAAACACATCGACCTCCATTAGCTTGTCTGTCCAGCCATGGATAGTAAATTTTTGCTTGGCTGATTTCATTGGCACTTCGTTCTTGGCTTGTGACTTTTTGACCATTTTGATGCTGGCCTCGAGAGCGCCGGCAAGATTGTATTTGGTGTAGGTTCCAAGGATTGTTTGGTACTTTGAGTATTCTACACTTTCCCATCTTTTCAAAAGAGTTAATGGGGTGTAGGCAGCGATTCCTGAAGATTGAGCTTTTGTGCCATGCAGTGGCGATGATGGTTGTGAGAGTTTTGGTTCCATATCTTGAAGTACTGAGTAAATAGTTTCTAATGTGTATGGAAACGCAGTTATGCCCTTGGCCCAGAATGCGAGGTAAGCAATCTTTTTTGGTAGATACTTTGAAGACCAACCAGAATATGGAGGCACTGCATTGGTAGATTGGAAATTCGTTGGATTGGCAGCTTGGTACGATGTCATACTGTACCCTATGTTCCCACCAATGTCTTCCATGTACCCAGTATCCCAATTGATGGGAGGTTTAGCTATTGCTTCGCTACTTTGAACGCCACTAACTCCACTACCACCTTCATAATTCCCAACTGGCTCTAGCATAGGCAAAAACGATGGTTGCTCTTTAACAACATTGTTGGTGCTCTCAGAGCTACTACCAAAGTCTTGAGAGGACTCAAAGTCAAGTGGGAAGTGTCCTTGTGGCTGTGGCTGCTGTTGAAGCTGATAATTGGCGTGGTAAAAGCTTTCCTCTACCTGCGATTGCTGTTGAGCCATAAATCCATCGTTTAGATACGACGGTGCTGGTTCATTGTTCTCTTGAGCATAATCCTCCACTGTTTGACGATTCCACCCTCCCGCCTGTTGGCTATTGTTATCCATTTCTAAATCCCATCCAATAACACATCAATCGTGTAATTTTATGACTGTTATCACGAAAAAGAGAGAGAAAAAATAAACTTGTGTATTGATACAAAAAACAATGGAAAGCTATACTTTTTTATACACATTTTTTGGAATTTTTGGCAGATTTGAATTTTTTTTTGAAAACAAGTAGGACCATCACATGCACATTATTTGGTATAAAAGCACTGCATTATTAATGCATAAAATCATAGTGGATGTTTTCCAGGATCGCATCCTTTAAATGATTTTTTGGGTAGTCCCAATGCTGGAATCATGGCACACAATCTTAATCCTCTTTATTTATTTATAAACCAGCATTTAAAACCTTTTTTCAAAAAATATTAAAGTTGATTGGTCTATATATATATATATATATACCTTTTTACACTTGGCAAGATTTATTAGTTTGTCCTACTAATTTTCATTTTCGCATTAAACAAAATATTCATTGTATTTGACTATCTTTCAGTTGGAATCAAATGTTTAGGATAAATTAATAGGTTCTCAGATATTGGCCCAATCAATAACTATTTTATATGCAATTTCTTGGGATCCATGTTTGCCTAAAGCCACGGGAATTCTGACTATAGAACTTGTTAAGAATATAATATAAAACAAGCCCAAAAAATTGGGTCAAATAAAAACTCTCAAATATTTATTAAACAGCAATCAAAACAACATCACCCTTAATCGCTTTTGGAGGGATACGGAGGAACGTTATGGACACCATCTCTTGACAAAATGTTATCTTCGGCAGTAGCTTCATTGATCTTATACTTCTTGGCAGCATGGATAAGATCATTAGCAACGAACTTTTTCTCAGGATTCTTGATAAACTCGGCAGCAAGCACACCCAAAATGTGATGAGTGCGAGCAGCCGGGTGAATAGGATCATAAGAAAGATGCTGATACCCATTATCACAAATCTTATAGTCTGGTGAATCCATATTGTGGTTTCCACTAACACAAGGGGTTTTGATATCCGTGATATTGAGCGCAGAAAGAACCTCGGGCTTTACAATCAAATTGAACAAATTATTCGAGTTAAAGAGCTTTATGTGCTTGGACGATTCTTTATTCTTGCTGACAAATTCATCAACCACGTTCTTGATCTTGACATTGGCATTATCGAATATACCCTTCATAATGGCCTTATTCTTTGGGTCATCCACCAAAGCAGGTGCATTATAAACTGGATAAACGTCCCAGACCAAGATTTGACGATACCCAGCATCATATACTTTTTGTAAACCCTTGGCTATATCCTGGGCAAGACCTTCGACAAGTTTATCCTTGCTGGCAATGACATATTCGGGGCTTGAGTCGAATGGAGTAAACAGATTGTTTCCGCCAATCTCTAGTGTCACGATACTTTCTTTAGTATTTATATTGTTTCCACTTCCAGCGGCGTTGGTGGAGTTCTTGAAGAAGTAGTCGATTTGGTCTAAAAGACTTGGAATGTATTGACCATTCTTGGTACCATTGACTAGAGCAGAGTTTGAAGACGAAGCGCCACCGATCGAATAGTTTATAAGAGGACGGTTAAGAAGATAGGCAGTATATTCGTTCCATACTGGACCATTTGAGTAATGGCCTTCCCAATAAGATTGTTCGCCGAAAATAGCTAGCTTGCTGCCAATATCTGACAAACTATCACCAAAGACGATAAATGGCTTGTCGTTGTCACATCTACCATGGCCTGATGGATTGTGACAACTATTGTTTGTTGGGAATGCCGCAACATTGCCACCGAGAGAAGCTGTAAATGCAACTGTAGCAGCAACGGAAAGAACGAATTTTCCTAGAACCATTATTATTCTAGACTATTTAAAAAAGATATTTAAAAGTAATTGGATTGGATTGGATTGGATATGTTTAATTTTTTAGAAACAATGGCAGTTGGGGAATTTCGTTTGCCTTTTTATATTTCAACAGCAACTATAAAATAAATTGACAGCTATGTGGTCTGACCAGCATATCCACCTATCTCCACTTTCATAACCTCCTCCTGTCTCTTCCAATGGCTTGTTCAGAATGTACACTTGTATGTAGGGCATTCATTAGTAAGAGTTGCTAATGTTAGTATCTTTCAACCGCAAAGAGTCTGGACAGACATATAAACGCTAATACATTTATGCGTACACAAGAGGAATCACAAGTTAGTTGCATGGGCGAATCCAGTAGTAAATTGAGATTTTCGTTATTCATTGTGTAAATCAGTCCTTGGTAGGACGGCCAGAAACAGATTTATACTAAAATCTCGTTTGTGGGTAATTTGAATGTTTGCTTTTGTATGCGGTGACATTTCACTAGTGGTCAAATGCAAGGTAGGCAGAAATGGATTCCAAGTTTTGACCCAATCATAGGCTGATTTGCTATGCAACGCCTGGGGGGGCCTTTTTGCCTAAGGTGGTATGAAACTTGATCATAAGTGGAGATTTCAATACTGTATTATTATTAAATATTTTTTATTTTTTATTCCAAATATCCTAAAACCAATGATCATAATAATAATAATAATTATTATTGTTATTGTGATTGTGATTGCTAGTAATAGTTGTAGCAGCGCACTCATAAGATCCAAATAAATGGAATAGTAGTCAAAACAGTCAAATACGCATGATGCCTTGTTATGTATGACTGACTTCATATCTGATTATTTATCTAAATACAATTATAATAAAGCCAGGTGTCAGGGTTCTAAAAACACCACAACAGAATCTATAATACATGGGTTAGCAGCCCTCTTTCCCACCAAAGAGTGGAAGGTGCGGATGCTAGGGAAAAAAGAAAGGATTAACAGGAAACCAATATAATAAACAATAGGAGTAAATGTGATATAATTGTCAGTAGGATGGTGATACAGTATGTAAGTTAATTCTTGGCAACAGTCTATCATCTCTCTAATGATTTGACTTTGTGAGAATGAAAGAACAAAAAAGCAGCAAAACACATTTCTAGATAAAATATTGTACATATTTAACTAATGGTTAGAAGCGGCTTGGTTCGGTGTTCCGACATCCGATGAAGGTATCACCAATACAACATAAAGTGTTTGTTCATACTGCAGTATGTACCAAGATGCAGGTACTTTCTCATGCAACACCATCATCATATCTTTTGTTCTTCCAACAATATAGTCGAGATTTGCTCCAAAGTAACACATTGGAAATCTGTGGAAAAAAGAGGGAAAGCAATGGGCATTTCAGGACAGGGTGGATATTTAGTCGTACCGAAGTGTATGTAGGAGTAATTGTGGTGGTGGCTGTAGACGGATTAGGCGACTGCTGTAAATTGGAAACTATCAATATATTAATCCTTGGGCTATTTCATAATCAAAGTCATGCATAGTTATATCTAAGCAGTTGAACACACATGCAACTATGCAGATGGGTATCCCGCTCAATAAAAGTTAGGTAGAAGAGAGGGAGAGAGAGAAAGACCCACACATTAATGTTGCTATAAATTAATGATCGGCATTAATCAAGGGCAGTAACGAGGATTATCCACTTGATTATTGTTAATGGAGATAGGCTGGGCAAATTGGTGGTAATACTTTTAATAGAGCAAGGAGTTTTGTTGAAAAAGTGGATCACAAGGCAAGCTAACAAGTTGACAATGAATGATGGCCACAAAATAAAATGAATCATTGGATGTTGTTCTGTCTGTGCTTGTCGTGTGTAGCGCATCCGGATGTATGTGGGGAATCTGTACAATAAGAGAATATAGCAAAAACAAGGAAAATAGGGGGCGGGCTAATAGTTTACACCAAAAAGATAACAGATGCTGGCAACTAATATCCTTCGGTAGTGGGAGTGGGAAAAGCTGTTGATCATACATGTGACCACCACCAAGAACAGCAGTCATCGACCTTGTGATGAGGCAAAAATGTTGTTTATGGTTTAATATAGAAGCGCTACTGTATGAGTGGGAAAGTCAGAAAATCCTATATGATTATGACGATATTGATGTTTTGGAATCACCTCTGTCCATCATCGGTAATAATTGCTTAAACCAATTGGGTTATAAGATGCGGAAAGGCCAACATTGTGGATTTTGAAGTAAGGGTCTTGTAGTATGGTCATGAGTAAAGTTTTGTATTAGGCTATAAAATCCAGGAATGAGTACCAATCATTATTAGAGTTGGATAATATAATTCAGTATCAAATTACGGTATATGGCAAGACTTCGCTAGTGATCGAATCTGCGGTAGGTAGCAATGGGCCTTCATCAGATTTTGGTCCAATTATGAGTCATATTATTTGCAGCTCTCGAAATCTATTTTGCTTAAAGCCTTGTGAGTTTCCACCATATATGTAATTGTTTAATATTAAAGGCGAATTGTAAATTATATTACAAAATAGCTTATAAAATGCTCATGAATTAGCA
Source organism: Mycoemilia scoparia (assembly GCA_027575805.1). NCBI lineage: Eukaryota > Fungi > Kickxellomycota > Kickxellomycetes > Kickxellales > Kickxellaceae > Mycoemilia > Mycoemilia scoparia. The sequence continues at coordinate 42,750 of JANBPU010000112.1, read as the reverse complement.
ATTCTAGTTTCTTGAAGGATACTGGGGACCATTATGAATTCCAGCTGCTGCCAAAATGTTCTTCTCTGCAGTAGCCTGGCCGACCCTATACTTCTGAGCTGCCTCGACAAGATCGTTAACTGTGAGTCCTTTGTGAGGATTCATGATAAACCTAGCAACAGCCGCACCAATAATGAAATGATTACGAAGAGCTCCATGGGCCGGATCGTAATAAAGATATTGTTCGCCATTGCTGCAAATTCCAGCATTTTCACCACTATTAGCTCCACTGAAACAAGCTGATGTCGTATCGGTTACATTAATTGCGGAAATAACCCTGGGATCATGAATTAGTTCAAACAAATTGGCAGAATTAAAAAGAAAAATCGAATCGGCCTTATACTTGATTCTAAAATCTTTAACTGCTTTGACAAGTTTGACATTGGTATCCGCACCAATTTGCTTGAAGAATGAAACAAGTTGTGGGTTACCATTAAATACTGGAGCATAGTATAAGGGAAACGCATCACAAATGACGAATCGACGATATCCCGCATTGTAAGTGGTTTGCAAACCGGCCATTATGTCCTTGACAAGACCTTCAATCAATCTGTCTTTGTTTGTGAAGAGGTAGTTAGGATCTGTAAGCATAGGCTGCATGAAGTTGTTGCCACCTATTTCGAGAGTAACTATACTCCTTTCTGGATGCTCAACTAGGCTTTTGCCAGTGGAGGCAGAGGTGGTGTTTTGGAGATAGTGATTTATTTGATCAAGAAAACTGGGAATGAGCTGGCCATTTTCGGTGCCATTGACTAGGGCAGAGTTTGAAGAAGTAGCACCGCCGATTGCATAGTTGACAAGAGGCATGCCGAGAAGGTAAGCTGTATATTCGTTCCAAACCGGACCATTTGAATAACGGCCCTTCCAGTAGAAAGATAGTTCTTGACTATTGAAAATGGCCTTTTTGTTGCCAGTGTCAGATGCACTGTCACCAAAAACGATAAATGATTTTTCATTGCAGGTGGTGGGGTTGCGGGCTGTGGCGCCAAAAGTTGTCGTAAAGGTAAGAGTAGCAGCAACTGCGGTTAAAGCCAGGTTTCGAAGCATCATTTTTGCTATCGTCGTGTGTCTCGGAGTAAGGAGGAAAGGGCTGGAGTTTTGATTACAATAAAATGAGGCAATTATCTGAGATACTCTTGGAAAGACACCATTGCCTATTTATATGGCTTGTGGAAGCAGAGAAAGTTAGCATCACATCCCACATATGAACCAACAAGTGCACACACACGGCAAGTGCTCGCTAACTAACAGTCACTTTACATTGGAGATGTTAAAATATCTGACCACCATGCATATTTAGTCTATTGTTGATGTGCTGTGTTCAAATAAAAAACCTTTTTTTTAGATATCCTCTTATTAAGATTTTCATGAATTAGCATGGTCTGTAAAACTTTTGGAAAAAAACACACTCATTTCTGTAGAATCCTCTCACTTTTCTTTTTAAAAGCAAAAAGATCAACAGGTGTACGTTCATTGTTATGGAGTGAGAGATAGGAAAAGATACACCATGTGGTGCCTAAAAATGCAAATGGAATCATGATATGTGCGTATGAAGGTAGTCAAAAATATAGGGTAAATAATTCCAGAGAAAGTGAGCATAATAAAACATATCAAGTATCTGTTGGTTCTATGTTTGGTTCTCCAACATCTGAGAAGCAGAGTACCAACTACCACCATGCTATGCGATTTGATGGCTCGTATTACATACTTCTTTCATAATTAGAGGCAAATTAGTTCCAGAGCATGAATGAAACTACATATGTATATGTGTGTGTCTGCGAAAACAAGGCATCTCAATTAACTTTGGATGGGATGTAGTTCTGTGGCTAGTATAAATTTGACCGAAATGGGGATTTGCAAGTTCCAAAGAGAATAATAGCGGTTTGTAAAAAGCATAACACAATTAACGGGTCAGCCTTGTGTCTGGTATGTGAAAATCCAGCCAATAAGCAACCTAATTCTATCATACATCCATGAACAATAAATACTATTAAACCAAATCAAGACAAACCAAAGTGTGTATGTGTATTTTTGCCTATGAGACCGAGTATATGTAATTTTATGAAAATATAGAAAAAACAATTAATACTTGTTTAATTTACTGAAAATGGGTCATAGCTTTTGAAGGGTGCTTTTTGGTGGCTAACAAGTATAGGGACAATCACAGCCAAATGTGTGGCCACCATTTACCAACAAATGTTATCCTTCAAAAATAATCATCTAAATGCAGGAAAAACAATTAAAACTTGTTTAATTTATTGAAAATGTAGAAAAAACAATTATAATCTGTTTAATTTACTGAAAAAATAGAAAAAACAATTACAATTCGTTTAATTTACTGAAAATGCAGAAAGACAGTAAAACTCGTTTAATTTACTGGAAATGAAGAAAAATGATTAAAATTGGTTTAATTTACCGAAAATGTAGAAAAACAATTAAAATTTGCTTAATACAAGAGTGATCTGTTTATATAGAAAGATTTCACTGATGATCGGATGTATGAAAGACAATGATGGGTCCCCAGATTTTACCTTGGCGATATGCAATTCCATATGAAATTCATGAGGACTCATTTTGTCAAAGACCTTGTGAATTCTGCCCATAGGATGCCCGTAATGAATACTCCACATAACACTTGAAAAATAATGGTTCTATCCTAGTTGGCTTCTGTCTTTCATTTCAACCGCTTTGATATTTTGCAATGTGGGAAATAACTTTTGAAGGGTACACCTTGGTGACCAATGATTATAGGTACAATCATAGAGAAATGGATGTCCAGTTTTACTAGTAAACTTTCACCCTTCAAAAATAATTGCCCATACATGTAATTGTTTAATATCATAGGTGAATTGTAAATTATATTACAAAATAGCTTATAAAATGTTCATGAATTAGCAATCCTAGTTTCTTGAAGGATACTGGGGACCATTATGAATTCCAGCTGCTGCCAAAATGTTCTTCTCTGCAGTAGCCTGGCCAACCCTGTACTTCTGAGCTGCCTCGACAAGATCGTTAACTGTGAGTCCTTTGTCAGGATTTGTGATGAACCTAGCAACAGCCGCACCAATAATGAAATGTGTACGAAGAGCACCATGGATCGGATCGTAATAAAGATATTGTTCGCTATTACTGCAAATTCCAGCATTTTCACCACTATTAGCTCCACTGAAACAAGCTGATGTCGTATCGGTTACATTAATTGCAGAAATAACCCTGGGATCATGAATTAGTTGAAACATATTGGCAGAATTAAAGAGCAAAACCGATCCCGACTTATACTTGATTCTAAAATCGTTAACTGCTTTGGCAAGTTTGACATTGGTTTCCGCACCAATTTGCTTGAATAATGAAACAAGTTGTGGGTTACCACTAATTGCAGGAGCATAGTATAAGGGAAACGCATCCCAAATGACGAATCGACGATATCCCGCATTGTAAGTGGTTTGCAAACCGGCCATTATGTCCTTGACAAGACCTTCAATCAATCTGTCTTTGTTTGTGAAGAGGTAGTTAGGATCTGTAAGCATAGGCTGCATGAAGTTGTTGCCACCTATTTCGAGAGTAACTATACTCCTTTCTGGATGCTCAACTAGGCTTTTGCCAGTGGAGGCAGAGGTGGTGTTTTGGAGATAGTGATTTATTTGATCAAGAAAACTGGGAATGAGCTGGCCATTTTCGGTGCCATTGACTAGGGCAGAGTTTGAAGAAGTAGCACCGCCGATTGCATAGTTGACAAGAGGCATGCCGAGAAGGTAAGCTGTATATTCGTTCCAAACCGGACCATTTGAATAACGGCCCTTCCAGTAGAAAGATAGTTCTTGACTATTGAAAATGGCCTTTTTGTTGCCAGTGTCAGATGCACTGTCACCAAAAACGATAAATGATTTTTCATTGCAGGTGGTGGGGTTGCGGGCTGTGGCGCCAAGAGTTGTCGTAAAGGTAAGAGTAGCAGCAACTGCGGTTAAAGCCAGGTTTCGAAGCATCATTTTTGCTATCGTCGTGTGTCTCGGAGTAAGGAGGAAAGGACCGGAGTTTTGATTACAATAAAATGAGGCAATTATCTGGGATACTCTTGAAAAGACACCATTGCCTATTTATATGGCTTGTGGAAGCATAGAAAGTTAGCATCACATCCCACATATGAACCAACAAGTGCACACACACAACAAGTGCTCGCTAACTAACAGTCACTTTACATTGGAGATGTTAAAATATCTGACCAACGTGCATATTTAGTCCATTGTTGATGTGCTGTGTTCAAATAAAAAACCTTTTTTTTAGATATCCTCTTATTAAGATTTTCATGAATTAGCATGGTCTGTAAAACTTTTGGAAAAAAACACACTCATTTCTGTAGAATCCTCTCACTTTTCTTTTTAAAAGCAAAAAGATCAACAGGTGTACGCTCATTGCTATGGAGTGAGAGATAGGAAAAGATACACCACGTGGTGCCTAAAAATGCAAATGGAATCATGATATGTGCGTATGAAGGTAGTCAAAAATATAGGGTAAATAATTCCAGAGAAAGTGGGCATAATAAAACATATCAAGTATCTGTTGGTTCTATGTTTGGTTCTCCAACATCTGAGAAGTAGAGTACCAACTACCACCATGCTACACGATTTGATGGCTCGTATTACATACTTCTTTCATAATTAGAGGCAAATTAGTTCCAGAGCATGAATGAAACTACATATGTATATGTGTGTGTCTGCGAAAACAAGGCATCTCAATTAACTTTGGATGGGATGTAGTTCTGTGGCTAGTATAAATTTGACCGAAATGGGGATTTGCAAGTTCCAAAGAGAATAATAGCGGTTTGTAAAAAGCATAACACAATTAACGGGTCAGCCTTGTGTCTGGTATGTGAAAATCCAGCCAATAAGCAACCTAATTCTATCATACATCCATGAACAATAAATACTATTAAACCAAATCAAGACAAACCAAAGTGTGTATGTGTATTTTTGCCTATGAGACCGAGTATATGTAATTTTATGAAAATGTAGAATAATAATTAATACTTGCTTAATACAAGAGTGATCTGTTTATATAGAAAGATTTCACTGATGATCGGATGTATGAAAGACAATGATGGGTCCCCAGATTTTACCTTGGCGATATGCAATTCCATATGAAATTCATGAGGACTCATTTTGTCAAACACCTTGTGAATTCTGACCATAGGATGCCCGTGATGAATACTCCACATAACACTTGAAAAATAATGGTTCTATCCTAGAGGCTTCTGTCTTTCATTTCAACTGCTTTGATATTTTGCAATATGGGCAATAACTTTTGAAGGATAAACTTTGGTGACCAATGATTATAGGCGCAATCACAGACAAATGGATGTCCAATTTTACTAGTAAACTTTCACCCTTCAAGAATAATCTTCCATATAGTTTTACTACTATTTTTGGCTGAAATGTAGTATAGGTCTGTTATTTCAAACTGATGATTTTTTAATTTTTCAATGACCCATAACATTAGATTTTTATATTCAAATTGCTCTAATTTTATACATTTTGCCTTTTATGAATGTTTGGTCTGCCTTCACATAATTCAGATACATTACCAAAGCTCTTGAACCAATTTCGACTTTAGAATGGCCTTTTAGTATAAATTACAGATAAATATATTTATTTTTTAAGTTTTTAATAAATAACTATTTATTATTGGTTTGAATCAGCATACCTATACTGCATTTACTCCATCAAAAGAGAAAGTGAGAGAGAGGAAAGTAAGGCCAAATGTGTAGGAAAAAAGGTCAGAAAAAAGGGAAACTATTTATTGACATTAGTAAAAAAGGGAAATCGAAACTAAAATTTAATAAATTGCATTCTTGGACGTATGTAGAAAAACAACACTCAAAATTCTTGTTAGAGGTGGATGTTGATAACCTTTGGAGTATGTCCAAGTCCACCAATATGCACCTCAACCCCTTCAACAATATCATCAACACTATTACTGCCATCGTCAGTAACAGTAACAGTTGAAGTAGCAATAGCAGGGGGGCCATTACGAAGATCACTAGCAAAATGGTGGTTAAACTTGTATTTGGCATAATACTTTACACATTTATCGATAACATTCTGAGGAGGACTACGAGTGCCATCAGGATAATATTTAGCCGTATACTCTCTCAGACACTTATTAAAGAATGCATCAACAGGCTGTTTGAATCCCTTGTTGACTCTCAAGCTAAAGTCATTAACCCAGATTGCCATAATCTCATCGACAAACGGAATATGCTCCCCCGAATCTACCGCACTTTCCCAATTCTCTGGTAATCCCAAAATTGTCGAGAAGGTTTCGTGCGAGATTATAGTGGTGAACTCGTCGTCACCCAAAGTTGTGAAATCAAAGGGATTTTCACCTTCGTCGGCTTCGAATGGGAAACCAGTGGGATGCGAGATATCGGATGGTCCTGAGGGAGTGTGGGAAAGAGTTGGACCGATTTGGATGGTTCCTAGTTTTGTTTGAAGTGGTTCGGCGACAACTCCAGATGCAGCCTCACCAATTGCTGGACCCAATTTCTTCAGGACTTCTTCAAGAGCTTCTTCGATGATATCGCCATCAATTATTTTGTTCTTATTGCTGTCAGCAATGATGTCAATAGAAGCTAGGGCATGCTCTACACCATCATCACCATTATCTTCAGTGGCGGAAGCGGTAACCGTGCTATCGCTATCACCACCAACAAATACGTCAAATACTGGGTGGTCACCATCATCTGTGATTTCAGCAATCTCAGGTGGAATACTTGCAGAAATTTGGTCAGGAAGAGAAGTTACAGAAGCAACATCAGCAGCAGCAGCAGCAGCAGCGTCAACCTCAGCTGAGGGATTATCTGCTGGACTGGCCTGAGCCGCCAAACTGTTGTTTAAAAATAATGCCAAAGCGATAGCAAGCAGGCTAGTATATTTGGAAACCATTGTAATAGATAGATAGATAGATAGATTCTTTCTATAAAATGAAAAGGGAATATGTTTTATATATATTATAATGTATATAGCGTAGTCATGTTAAATAGATCGTCGTCTAATCTTTACCTTTAAAGCCACACTTGTTGACCTTTTATAATACAGGGAATAAAGATGGTGGTATCAGAAAGCTTAGTTTTATATATAAGAATATGAACAAAAGAACCAATTTAATGATTATAGAAAAAAGGGAGTCTAGGAGATATAAAGAGCGACAAATTTTATTAAATACTGGCAAAAGCAGTGTTATATTTGGACTATTTCTTTACCTCACCTCCAAAAAAAGATATCAAAATCGGTATCCCTGTTGGAATTGGGGTCATTAGTTTGAAAAAAGGAATTATTGATTCCTTCATTCTCTCTAGCTCAGTTCTTTTAACACATATATACACAGTAGAGGCAATTCGGAGTTTCTGAAATGCATGCATGTATCTAAAAGAGATAATATACTAGGTCCCGCTTCAGTTGATGCATCCACAAAGCCTTGTCTTGATCTTTGCAGTATCCTCCATGTCGTTAAATAGAAGCCGCTTTTTAATTTTTATTCAACACATTCGTTCATGTTTACTAGTCATCACTGCTTTTATCTACTAGCATCTTTTAATCTCTTTTTGAGAGATAATTCTCAAAAAAGTAGACACTACTTTGTAGCCACCATTGGGGTAACCCACATATATATATATATATATATATATTTGTATGACCTTTTTTGTCTTTGTTTTTTTATTACTTGCAATCACATGCATGGATGAACTTGAAATGAGGGCGATACTTGGGCGTATATATGATTAGGGGTTCTTCATTTCTGAATTATGATGTGGGGTTACTGTTTATATTATCAAGAATTTGTGATATATATATTTGAAGCTACGCATATCCACCTTGGTATGAGTTAGATCTGGAGGCCCAGGATATGGAGAGGCCAAGGTCATGAAAAGCCGATTTATTAGTAAGTCATCAATATGAAATTGTTTTAGATAATGCTTTAATCAAATGAATTTTCTGGCCTACCAAAAACTACATATTTTAAAACAACTATTTGGGCTTAGTACAAGAAAATTCAATTCAATTCACTCAGTTAAGCCATAGAAAGAAAAACATGGTATATTGATAACAATAGCAATGCTAATAATAATAATGATGGCGATAAATCATATGCAGGATGCACACACAGGAAAAAGGATTAAGATATCGTGGTAATAGTAGTGATTATGAAAAATGTTCAGTTTATGATAGGTTAGAAAAATTTGATACCAGTTTCACCGCTAAGTCCACTAATGCTATTTTCCTTCGCAGTACCAACATTTCCAGAATATGAAATAATCTGGGCTTTACCACGACTAATCAATACATCAACACATCTTTTGAATAATCTAGCATCAATCTTGTGAAATTCTATAAACAAAAAAGGATAAATACGATAAATCCAAAAATCTTTCCAGCATAAAATATATTTATAGCTATAGTTATAATAATAATATATGCTCACCTTGATCTTGAGTATCATCACCCTCAACCAATTCAAATACTGTCATAATGGTATTATTCAATCCATTCTCAATAACCCAGTTATATAATAAATCAGCCCATTGATTTGGTCTTCTCCAATATATTAAACATTCATCACCAACTCTCCCACTAATACCACTACCATTAATATCCCCACCAGTGTTATTTGTGGTAGCTGCAGATATAGAAGAATCTTTGGTGGAGTCGCTGCCATATATAACGTTACCAACAGTACTACTAATCGTACTGCCAATATTATTAAAGCCACCACTGGAGTTGTTTTTGTCACGATTTATCCATTCAGCTTCACCTCTTGACACCATATAGTCAAAAATTTCTTTAATGACTTCGACACGAAGTGATCGATCAATTTTTGGATTACTAAACAATGATTTCTGGGTTGTATCCATAGCTGGCGATGACGAGGGTGATAGGGTGTATAGTTTGAAGTACCGACAGTAGTCTAAAATTATTGTACTCCATAATCGCTTTTGTTCGTTCCATGTTGTTTCGGTTGGCTGTTTTGTATAAAATGGTGGAAAATCGTGGATTTGGGGGAATTGGAAAGGCTGCTGCTGGCTTGTGTTTGTTGAATTCAGTCTCATTGTATCGGTCATATTTTATGTGTATATGTGTGTAGATGTAGATGCTTCTGTCTATTTTGTATTTGTGAGTTTATAAATTGTTATTATAATTACAAACGATTATTATGTTCTGGTTTATACATGAACATTTATGGCTGTTTTTCAGCTTGACTTAACCATGTGATGTCACACTGTTATGGGTATATGGTCAAACTTTACAGACCCTGGTCAAAGATAGTAGGTCCCCAGGAGTTACACATGAATTGATCGATGATTGAGCCAAGATCTAAGGATCATTTTTTATCAGTATCACACATGATCACTAGTGAAATATTCCCAAATGGTCATATGGGTAGTTATTTTTGAAGGGTGGCCACTTGTTAACAGATGGTGATCATCCATTTGGCTGTAGTTTCTCCTTTAATCGTTGGCCACCAAAAGTCACCCTTCAAAAATTATGATCCATATTGAAAAAAATCTTGCTTGTTTTGTTTATTCTAAAGGTAGACATTTGTTCAGTCCAACATCACGCGTATGGCTGTGACAACACAACAAATTCCAATTGTTTGGTCGGTATGTTTTTGTGGAATATTGCATTCAAAAAGCAAATGTCTATTGCCACTACGCACAGTGCTTTTGACATGGAAATGATCGGGATTCATGAGGCTTGATGTGGTAAATATGCCACATGAGCTTGAATTGATTCTCTAATGAGTATACACATACATCTCTTGCGTTCTAAGCCATGGTACGAGACACCAAAACCTATTTAAACCAGGAGTTCTGGCCTTCAGACCAAGACATATTCTAGTAACGCCCTAATCGCATATCTTTTAACTACAGTTCCTACATTCGATTTTCCTCAACCATCATGAAGCTCTCTGCTTTCTTCGCATCTTCTGCTCTCTTGTTGGTCGCTCTATCCCTTGCTACACCTTCTGATGCTTTACCAGCTCCTTCTCATGATCACGACAAGGCAAAAAGAACCCCAGGCGGTCTTTTAGATGGTCTTGGCGGTGGAAAGAAGGACGGTCTTCTTGGACTTGGTTATCTTGACTTATAGTAACTCTAATCCATAAACCCAGTTTGGCAAAGTACTTATGACGGCATGCTTGACTGAAGTAGTTGAAATGGACTAATGCCCGACATAGTGCTAGGCTCCAACAATCATCGCCCAAGATAGAGACGCTGTTATAATTGAACATTCATTCTTTTTTATATGTTCAAATTATTTTAGATTAAATCTTTGCAACTGAGTTATATAATTGAACTGAATACAAAAACTTCTAATAAGAGCCATTATATGGGAGGTTATTTTTGAAAGGCGAATGTTTAATAGTAAAGCTGGGCATCTATTTGACAGGTTCTCCATCAAAAGATAACAGATTGGTATCCTCATGCCTTCCCTGAAGGTCAGCCCATAACACATATAATTTAGCTTTAATTAGACAGATTATTGGACATTATCAAAGGTATTATTCTGGTACGCTTTCAAAGGAGACTGTCATTTGACTGATTGCTCCTATAATCATCAGCCGCCAAAAGCCACCCCTGGGGGACCCATGTTGCCTCTAAGGCCTTGTGAATTTTAACCACAATGTGTGGTTATTTTTGAAGGGCTAAGTTTCACTATTAAGCCAACAGCTTCAATTTGCATACTGACCAGCCTATGTTATCATTGACCAATGCATCATCATGCACTATCTGCATTTAGCCCTTCAAGAATAATATCTCGTATATAATATGTTAATAAGGATAGGAAAATATCAATAAACAAAAGCATTGTTCCAGTTCCGCAAAGGAGGTAAGGGAAAATGTGGCTAAAAAGAATAATTTATGCAAAAATACTGGGTAATGTTTTTTTGGTTTGAGAGAAATTTCAAGTAGTTGTTGTAGTCGTTATTAATGATGACGACGATAAAACAATGCTGCTTTTTAGTATGTATATCTATGTTTAATACTTGTGGCAATAGTGGTGGTGGTGGTGTAGTAGTAAGATTAATAATAGAAATCCTTTTTTAAAGTAACTTTTACATTTTATCTCTCCTTTTTTCTCGTTGCATTTTATTCCACTATACTGGCCTTTCATTTAATTCTACACTAATATATACCACCTGCTCATTTTCCCACACATACATGCACACATATTTTATCACTTCATGATATGGCTGATTCTACAATACCCGAGCTTTCAACATCGCTAAAAACTATAGTAAACATTCCTAATGCCATTCACAGTCTAACTCGTACACAAACCTATGATGACCTAAGCCTAGTAGTAATATACACCGAACGGTTTACACAAACCATACTAGGAAACACACTACTGCTATTCAAGTTCCTATATGGCCTTTCATTTATACTCTCAACGACATCGACCCTAATCATCCTCATAATCATGCTGGTTCGTCGGGATATTGCCCTACGGCCATCAGTCCGACTCTCAGGTTGGGCCAACCTATTCCAATCCATATACCAATTCCACCGGTTCTGTATACTATTTTACAACATCACTGAAACAATCTCATCAAAGTCCGTCATATACTTTAATTATATTCGATATGCATTACCCCTCACCGTCGTATTTCTCAACACATGTATCATGCTCCAGTTGCTATTAACCGTTGTCTTACAAAAACAGCTCCTGGCCAAATATTTCAACAGGTGTTATGAGTTGGTCTCTATCATTTTGGGGCTGTCGATTCCGTGTGTGTCGTTTGGGTTCTATAAACCCCTGGGATGGACTTCGTACATAATGGAGGTTGCTAGACTAAGGGACTCTACAGCAGAGATATTTTTAGCCCGGGTCGGGTGGGTATTTGCAGCTGCGTTTGCTTCGTTTGTTATTGCCGTGTTTGTTGTTATCAAATTGTTTCCGGTATGGAGAAATTCGTATACACTTAGTGATATTGGGCATCCTGATGAAAATGGAAATATAGGCACCTATTCAAGCATCAACAGAAACAACAGCTCTGCTGCTGGTAGTGGTGGTGGGAAAAGAAAAAGGCATAATAGCAATAGGGAGGATATTTTGGTTCTTCCTGAATTTAGAATTACCAAGGATATGCGACTATTACAACAAACTGTGCTTGAACATAAATGTTCTGAGGATTCTGTGTATACGGCAACTACTGTCGAGATGATGAAGCAGGCGTCGAGTTTAAGTAGTCTGTATCCAAATGACCTTGAAAAACAGGCTTATGAAATTGGCTATCATCACAGCAGTGGGTATGGTGGCAATGGTATGAGGATGCCCAAAGAAGAAGAAGAGGTCCCACAAAGGCAGCTGCAGCACCAACGGCAACAACATCATAACGCTGGTGCCAAAAGGAGAAAAGTTCCACTAAAATCGGTACAAACCAAACAACAATTAGCCAAACTTCGTAGGTCAATTCTTCGAGTAATGGTATATCCGATTGTTACATTTAGTGTCGAATTAGCCATTATAGTTGCCAATATGATGGGCGTTCATTATGGAACATTAGTTTGCATTAATCTGTTTAGAGCCGCCCAGGGAATATTCGAATTCTTTCTTTTCCTAATGAATCCAAGTTTGGATGAAGTTTGGCCAATTTTGTTGAAGCCGGTCAAGGCTGGGTTCAGCAAATTTATAAACTAGTTAATTTATGTGTGCTTTTTTAAATTGTAAGATACATATATAGTTGGATATTATTTTAAGCATTAATAACGATTGAAGTTGAGATATATATGGTCTTAGTTCACAAGGCTGTAGTCAAAATTGGACTCTCAAGAGTAGTTGCATATGAAATGGCTGGTGATTGGGCCAAAATCTCAGGACCAATTTCTGTTTATTTCACATCTGATCGATCACTAGTGAAATTTCGCCATATGATTGTAATTTATTTTGAAATAAAAGGTGAGAATGAGTGAAAAGCAAATTGGATAAAAGGTGTGAGAAATTGTGTGAGAAAGAAAGGAAGAGAGAGATAGAGAGAGAGAATAGTAATTCAAAGGTTTGTATAACACAGCGACTACTACTAAGATAACTATTTGCAAAGCCGCTAGAGCCCCATTTTGAGCACATCTTCATTTGTATAAACCGACGCATGTTTAGTAATAAAGTTAAGGACCGAATTAAGAGGCGACGTGAAAAATCCACTAGGCGACCCCTCCTTAGTCAAATCCCTACGTTGAGTAACAATGGCTGGATAAAAACTAAGCGCCTTTATTCTACGATTTTGCGCATCCCCCGCCACATGCATGTCAATAGGAAGATAAATCATATCTGAATACCATTCCACCAATTTCTTAACCGCACTCCGCCTCAATATGTACCCGGCCAAACAAAGGGGATATCTTGACTGATGCAAATACGAAAAATCTTTGTCAACCAAATCTGGCAGCTTCTCATCACCACCACAATGGCCCAAAAACATAGCCTCCCAATCGCCTCTTATCGGCGAAGAATCGGCTGGAGCATTGGGGTCATAAGCTAAATGACTAGTTCGGTTTTCGGGTAACGGAACCGGCAATTTAACATCGCCCTCTCGTTGCCAATCCTCAGGTCTCAACGAATCCGCCACACTCATAGCCTTTCTAATTATGCTCGGGGTATCAAACTGGAAATCTATATCGTCTTCAAAAATAAGTGCAGACTCATATCCTTTTTTGACCATGTCTTGCCAAATACGTAAATGCGATAGCCAACATCCCACCACATTGACATTATATTTTCTCAACACCTTTTCCGTAAGATTATAGTTCTGGCTTTCCTTAAAGAAATTTACTCCGCGGACAAATTCGGCATCCAACCCCAAATGGTCAAACATGCTCTTTAGTCTGGCTCTTCTGATGGTTTGGTGAGGCATGGTCATTACGTATATATGATCGGTATATAACTTTTCGTAAGCCAGTCTGCTTCCGTGCCGTTGTTTGTTGTATACCATGAATTTGTCGAATCCTTTTTTCTTGATATAGTCGTGGATTGGTTCTTTCCATAACCCGCATATCATGGTGATTAGGAGAATGATGGTTATGAATGCTGCGGCGATTTTGGTTATTCTGGTATTGAGGATTTTGTATAGTTTGCTTTTGTATTTGTTTAAGGTTTCTAAGCGTTCTTTGGATAGGCCTGGTAATCCATATGGTCGCGGTGAGGATGATGATGATGATGGTTCTCTTTGTTGACCTGCTCCGAGTAAAGTGTAGCTGAACTCAACCATTTCTTTTAAAACTCAAATATATATATGAGTGTGTATATTTATATAGCCAAGAAGGAAATGTAGAAATAGTATGAAATTTGAAATGAGAGACACAAAAGATCATATGTTTGGGCTAGAAGATTGTCATTTAGCTGACTCCAGAAAGCGACTCTTGTAAGCGTGCTTTATTTTCTATACAAACATAATCCTTGCAGATATACAAAACACTTTAACCAACTTTCACAACGCTATATCTATTTCCAGAAAACATTAGTACGCATGGCCATAACTGTTCAATAAACTAGGCGATTAACCATTACCAAATTTAAAAGCAATCGTGTTGTTTCTATGTTGGTGTGAAAATAACTGGGGAAATTCCTATATTGGTTTGACCACGCTGGTTTTAAACCGATGGATAATTGGCAGTAATGCACAAATCGGGTGGTAGAATAAAAGTGGATCAACAAACAGTTCATTTTTTTCTAGTTGTCTCAGATTTATCGTACTTGGTGGATTTGTGCCATGCTTTCTGATAGTAAGTACAAGTATTGACAGACAATGGGGTGAATCAGTATAGTCAGCTTACAAATTTTTAAAATTTTAAAACTTTTGTTGTAAACGACTTTATTACAAGATCTTCCAGCCATTGGCTGTGAACCTCTAAACCTTTATTAGTTTAAACAACATTGTTGTAAAACCGACTGAATTGCCTCACCTTCTAATATATAGCCTCGTTGCTTTTATTTGAAAAGACGCAAAAGATATATGACAAAGTCTCCTCTAAAAGTGTACCAAAATGATCTCTCCAATGTCAGCCTAAAATGTATCGCTTCTAGGTCAAATTTTCTGGAGGCATAGAAGCACAATCAAATACACTTTTGATGGAGAACCTGACATATGTAACTTGGAATAGGCAATCCAATATTAGGTCCATGATCTACATGAATTGTAGTAATAGTAGTTATGGTGGTTGTTGTTGTTGTTGTGGCATCTGGAATGGCAGTCTTTTGACACCAGATAAGTTTATCAACTAGAAACTTTTGGCAATATCCACTAGCGATATCTGCGAAAGTATCTAGAATTAAAGTATGACATCAGGTATGTCGAAAATTAGTGATCCAAGATGACAGCTCGTTAGTCTAAGAGATTTGACTCTGTTATTTTGGGACAATACAACTTCAGCCAAAATTTGGGCTACAATTTTTGCCCTACCTCTGCCTACCGTCAAGTTGTAAAATTGTAGATTTATTTCAAAAAGTTATTTGGTATAGGAATAAAACCCCACTACTTTGGAAAAAAGTGAAATCTCATAAATTGCATAGTAAATGAAATATAATAGGGCTAATATGTAGGAACTAACAAACATTCGAGTCCATTTTACTCTTGTTATCAAGATAAATTCCAAAACTTCTGTGAATTAGTTTGTCAATTTTAGTAGTGTCATTAAATTACTTTGTTATGACTTGTTTAGGGAGTTTTCATAATCTGGACTGGTATATAATTGGGCACAAATGTTCAATCGCTTGAAATGAAGCATATAGCTTTTTAATACGAATATTTACAATCTTTCAGTATAACATTGGTGCCATACAATACCATCCTAGGAATTGTAATTTGACTTTATTTCAAAAAAGAACATGTGGGGGGACTACTACATAAAACTATACAAACTGGTTAACCAGCCTATGTAATTGTAGCTGAGAAACAAACATTCGGGTATTGTTGGATTAGATTACTAATATTGTCCATGTAGCCATGTAACTTAACTTCCTTGACATTGGGAAATATTGATAACAACCTTATCCACCCATTCAAACCAATCGAATACTTTAATTCCAACTCCAAATACACCACACTCGGTAATCGCACGTCTTTATACACTTTTTTTGATGAGTTAAGCATATCTAAGTATACGTCAACCTTTTTCAGGCAAGGGAAGCTTTGAAGGACATAAAATACTCTCGTAGTGCACAAAGCTTCATGAATATCCAAAACCTTTATACCACTCATATTTATCTTTATCAGATTAGAAGGATTTAGTTTGATACTTCGTTGTTGGCTCATTGTGTATGTTTCCATTTTGGCCAAGAATATGTCATTTTCTTTATACTCGACACCATCGGCGATTTGTAGGGTAAGCTGCTCGATTGTAGAGTTTTTCAGAGACATAAGAAATCTGAAGTAAAAGTAGGAATAAATATCAAGATATCGCATTTCGGTCAAAATTAAAGTACGAAGTTTGGGACAGCATTGGGAAACTATATAGGCATCTTTTTTGCTCTTCATGACGATGTTTAGATATTCCAGGTGTTGGAATATATGGCCTTTGGCCCTACCATTATAAGGGCGGCCAGTTTTTTCATTATTTGGAAGTGGTGTGTCTTCAAGCCTTACGAGATATACCAAGCATTCGAGATTTGGAAATAGCAAGCCTATTTGAGACAGCGTGATTGTTGATTTACGTGATGTTCCATGTTTTGTATCTAGCTTTAGATTGGAAATATTGTTGTACTGCGGCAGGCTTTGCACTAGAGTATTATTGACAGCAAAAACATCTGGCGAATAATGAGACAACTGGAGTGTGGGCAACTTAGGAAACAAATCGAGTGTCTTGAAAAACGAGCTTCCGAAATAGGAATTGTCTAGCCTCAGTATTTTAAGGCTTTTTCCTTGTAACTGGGATATTTTAACCAAAAAGTTATATACAGATTGCTCTGTATAGTTGAGCATTTTTATGTCGTGAATTTGCGGATTACATTTAACAAGCCCAACCACGCTATACAGATACTTGTGTGGAACACTATCTATAACTAGCTTCAGCAAGTTTGGATAATTGCTTGAAAGGTTGACCAAGGACCCTTCTTGAATATAAAAGGGGAATTTCAGATACATAGACTGCATACTGTAAAAGGACTTGTAACTAATGTCTAAGTGGTATGTCCTGTTGCTTGATCCACCGAAACTCTTCCAATCGTTATAGACTAAATTAGGCTCATAAACAATTTTTCTTGTTGCCAAATCCCAATCTTTAGAAAGAATGGCTAAACTACGGATATCGACGTTTTTCTTTCTCCATTCTTTATATTCTTCTGGACTCATAGTATTATGTTTAGCATAAACATAATTGGCGCTTACATAGTCCCATATCAACGCCTTTAGATCTAAGGGTAAGTCTTTCGCGTTCCCCAAATTGGCCATGACAAGGTATGGAGTTATTTTGTTGGTGAGACTATCTATTAGAATAATAGGAATGGGGAAAGGAATGTCGATAGAATAAGGGATGTCCCAGTGGCTAAATTATGTATATATATGTGTGGATGAATTTGCTCAATATTGCAGTGGTTGTTAGGTAATGTCAAACAGTATAAATGCTGATCAAAAGCAACTTCAAAACTTAGCTCATTGCTATTATTTGGCTATGTCATATGACAGTTTGATAACATCCCGAGTCTAATGGACAAGCACTGAGAATGCAAGAAAGAGAGAGAAACATAAAAGCCAAATGACTGTAATTGAAGAGATGCTTTGAAGGAATGATATCACTCACATGTGTAAAGGAGTAATGTGAAAACATGTGGGACTGCAATTTATCAAAGATACTTTTCATGATGCTCAGATTTCCCTTGAGACCAAATGACAGGTTCTCTATCAAAAGTATATCAAATTATACCCTCGCACTAGCTACAAGTATGACCCATAAACTATACATTTAGCCTGGTATTGGAAGGTTCATTCCAGCACACTTTCAGAGGATGTTTTGCCATATCTTCCTCTCTCTCTCCCCCCCCCCATTTGAATAACATCAATAATCAAATAGTTAGATTCTAGTTAAAACAAATATGTAGTAGTCAGAAATAAGTTCTTTATTTTCGACTCAATCACAACCCATTTGCTATGCAACTCCTGTGGGCCCCTTTTTTGCCTAATGTGGTGTAAAAAACTTGTCCAACTTAATTCAGGTATTTTAAAAAAACAAAATATCTTTTTTCCAATTTTTATTAAAACAATAATAATAATAATAATAATCAAACAATAGAGTATTTTATAAACTTTATTGCTTGATTGTTTCTGCTATTATTTATATAAATTGCACATGTAAATTTTGACAGAATTCAGACTATTTGTTTACTTAATCAACAATCATGATGAATCTCAACTTTCTCACGGTAAACGCAAACTCCATCAAGTCATTAGAACAGATATTGAAAGCAGTCTCTAATGCCATTCCAATAAATGACCAACCACTATTATCAATCAAACCACGAGCATCCATATTAGCAGTGGGGATACTGATAGTGGTACTATTAACACTAACAAGATTATCAAGAATCTTTTTATATTCCCAATTATTGATATGAATAAATTTGGTATTGAGTCTAAACAAATCACCAACCAAATTTCTGGTAAATTTGTTATCCTTAAATTTGGGCAAATGTTCATGATTGCCAGCTTCGACACTAGTAGAAGCAAAAGCACGAGCAAATAAAGGAGACGAAAATTGCGGTGGTAGTTCAGAAATAACAATACCAAACTCATCTTCGACATCATCACAAAGCTTTTGAACAGTTTGCACAATATGAAGGTGAATTTCTTCGCAGACTTGATGAACTAGCTTATAAACCAATTGCTTATCACCAGTGCTACTATCGGGGTGGTTGGGATTGTGATACGTAATGTAATATTGCCGAAATTGGTCGAGATTTACAATAGATTGATTACACATGTTTCGATATTTTTCAAGTTCACCAGGAGTCCAAATGTTATTGAGATAACTTTCAATCTCGTTACTGAACTTGTTGTTAATAGTGGTTATATCTTCGGAAGAATCGTCTGAAATATCAGTAGAAAGTTCATGTGCACGCTCGGAAGATGCTTGAGAGACTTCTGAAGGATCGTCAAGGTGTTGTTGGTGCAGTTGAAGCGAAGGAGGGGCTCGAGGTAATTTGCTGAGATTGTACATATCATCGATCATTTCTATACAGTGATCTCGGATTGTATCCAAGGCTGGAATATATGTCGTCATTGTGGTGAGGATTGTTGATATAGCAGTGGTGTTTTGGTTAAGGTTATAATTCACGTTGGGGAAGGCTGTGTCAATTGTAATCCAAAATAGAAAAAAATAGAAAAAAAGAAAGTTTGTATGTTTAGAAAGATTTGGAGTATTGGCAATCTTTCATTTACTATTTAAATATTTCTTGTTTTTGTATTACAGATATTATGTGATCACATTGGTAAGCGCTTTCTGTTGAGCAATTCAAATGTATTTTGTTTACTAATTTAGCAATATACTTTGGCAACAATATGAGTAGCACCATTGAGACTACTATTAGGGCCAATAATGATTATAGGTGATTCTTCTCAAGCATTTTAAAAGGTGTGATTTAAAATCAAAGAATACGAAGAATAGTTCTCATGGCCACAATTCGTCTTAGTTGAAAGGATTGAGCGATATCAAGGATAAGTTTGGAAAACTTAAAATCTGGCTTACTATATTCTTTTTTAATCGCCAAATAAATGAGAGAATATGAAAATTTATTTACCAACAAACACGTGTACTAAATGAACCAAATTTTACAAATAAGCAATGGAATGAAAAAAGGATATATCTGTACTTGTTACTAAGCCCCCACTGTGGATAAATGTGTCGCAATCATATATCCATATAGACAGTTTCGTCAGAAGTATACAAGTGACCAAATCTCATTACGTGCTTTATAGCACTATTTAATAGACTTGTAGGCGAAAACCAGGGATATTTTGTATCTTTTTCTCCATAAATGCGATGATCCATAGCTGACGGAACAAGCGCATAAGCGTTGATTTTACCCTTTGTAATCTCTAGCGCCATCATCTGATCGAGTGGGCCATAACAGTCATTGCCAAAATAATCCAGCAACTTTTCAACGCCTCGCTTATTGATGAGGTATCCAAACGTACAGCGTGCACTTTTGACTTTGATTAGTGGTTTAAAGGAGGGATCAACCGGAGTTGTGCTTTCTTGCTCAGTGCCACAATGGCCGACATAGAATACATCCCAATCCACTGCTGCCTTTTTAGAAGACAATTTCCCATTATCAGCATCAGCGGCAGTCGCATCTTTATTTACATCTCTCTTAGTCGCATCCTTAGGCGATGGTGGCAGTCCCGGTTTTTCAGACAATGTCGAATTTGATATCCCCAGCACACTTAACCCCTTCTTGATCTGTTCACGAATATCCATGTTCATATCAACATCGTCCTCCAAAACCAACGCAGTCTCGTACCCCTTTGCTAGGAAATCTCTCCAGATCTCTCGGTGTGCCATCCAGTCTCCACCAACCCCCGCGATCATATTGTGTTCCAAGCCTCCTGGCGCCTTAACAGCCATATAATCTTTATACAAATCAACACCACGAACATACTGAACATCCAACCCCAAAGTGTCAAACAAGCTTTGGGCGTGCCCTCTTCTCAGCATATCCTTCGGCATACTGACCACATAAATGTTGTCGGTATACAACTTCTCTGCAGGTTTGGAAAATCGAGTATCCCGGTGAACCACATATTTTGATGAAAATTCATCCAGATAAAGGTGGATGGGCTCTTTGTATGCAGAAAATACTGTAATCAATGCTGATAACACAACAAACATGGCAAACACTATTACAAGAAATTTGGTGCTCAATCCCCTTCTTTGCTTTTCATAGCTTGGGCGGTTACCACGACCATTTTGCAGGAGATAGTCTTGGATTTCGTCTATTTCGTCCACTTCGTTGTTTATGGCCGTCATAACAATACAATATTTATTTATATGTGTGTATATATGTATGAGTTTGGTGTTGTATGGAATTGAGTTGATTGAATTGATCAAAAATAAAAGGGTTTATGTTAATGAAAAAATAGAGAGAAAAACGATATGGAAATGAGTTCTTTCACAGTCTTAGACCTGTGAGAGTTTGCTATAAACTCGAGTGTTAATTATATGCCCAAGTTTTTATTTATATATAAATAGGAAAACGTGTGGGTTTTAATTTTTACCCGAATCTTGGATGGTTGGTTCAAAGTAAATACCACGCCAAGTCAGGCTCTATGGTAAATATCACTCCATAAAACTACGATTTGGATTAATAGCCTATAAGAAACTTATAGTCACCATATCTACGCTGGTTACTGCCCTATAACATGGCCCTTCAGCCACTGGTTTCAATTATTCCTAGTTGGTATACAATTTTAGGTTGTATGTGAAACATGGCTAAAATGTGGGGTAAACCACTAAAATATCACTATACAAACAAGTCAAAAAAGATCTGAAGTCCAAAACTACAATAAATGATTTTTTAAAGGTGTGGGATCATGCTATCTATGTTTATAGAAAATTAATAGGTTTTGAAAAAAATGCATCGACCGGGAATCGAACCCGGGCCACTTGCTTGGGAAGCAAGTATTCTACCATTAGACCATCAATGCTATTAATCACAAAATTTTTAGTTTATCTTTTGAAGCTATGAATAAAGATACTATTTTATATACTGTTTATTATAGCATTTATTGCAAGTCTCATTTGCAATAACCATAAAAGTAAGCCTCATAATAAGAATACAATGCAAAACTCAATCGCTATCTATTATTTTTATTATTATTAATATTCCTTTTTCTATAGTAAAACTTTTTACTATTGATACCCTTATGCCATAGTAAACATCTGTTGTAATATTTTCAATATTACAATTCATTTTGGCTATGGCACAACACCAACAAAGCCTTTTCATTTTAATAACTTTCTAACAGAACTAAAGTTATTTCAAATGACCCGAAACTATTAATGTGCTTTGAATTTTCAAATATTCTATATATTATTGATTTAAATTCAAATCTACTTTAAAGCCTACATTTATAAGAGCCTGGTTAGACAGCAAAAATCTGCAATTTAGCAGGTTACATCAATAAAGTTCTATTCATTCAGAAATTTTGTCTCTCTCACTCTCTCTTTGTAGCCAATCCCTAAAGGTGTATGTTCTTGATAGGTCACCTAAAAAGAAAGAGCAAGTCTTGTAAAAAAGATGAACAAGAATGGCATATACACAGGTAAAAATTGTGTTCAGGATGAAGTAAAGGCTCAGTTCCAATATCAAACATCACGATTATTTGAAGAAAGCATAGAATGACATCAAAGAGCTTCAAAATTTTACGATACACCAGAAATGCAACTATTCCACCAGTAATAAATCCCAAGAAAAACAAGCCTGAATGTTTTCTTCTTGGGACAATCCTTATCCAAACTTTGCACAAGGGCACAAATATGGATCATAATTTTTGAAGAGTGAATTTTGGTGACCAGTGATTATAGAGGCAATCCCAACCCAATGGATGTCCAGCTGTACTAGTTAACTTTCACCCTTCAAAAATTATTACCCATATTTAGCAATAGCAGTTGAATTCAAATTATAATATGCAAGATCACAGAAGAAAGTTAAGGCTGTTGAGCCGATTTTGAAGGGAATGTATTGAATTGGAATTTGTTACACATTTTATGGAGAGCTGGCCATATCTTTTGAAACATAATTTCCTTTTTTATTTTTTAAACAAAATTCTTGGCTTAAGAGTGTACTGAAAATATCTCTAGAATAAGGTCAGGTGATATTTGGCAACAGGAAGCTTTCAGTGTACTAACTTCTTGTCAGCTTCATATAGAGGAACCTTCATGAATACTTTTTAAATGATCTCGTTCAGATACTCAATCTGGCGACAACTGTTGAGCAACTTAAATATTCAAGTCCTTTTATACCTTAACAACTCACTCAGCTTTTTCGCTCTAAATAATGGCTACCTTTTTTCTACTCTATTTTAATAGGTAGTCACAAAATATATTAGTTAGCAGAAATCCCTATTCCGTTCTTAATGCATTATAAAAACACTTTTCCAAATCTTGCTAGTATTAGCTCATATAAGGAATAATTTTTGAAGGGTACCTTTTGGTGGGTAATGATTATAGGCGCAATCACAGCCAAATGAGTGACTAACCCTTAAAAAATAATCGCCCATATGGACTCATTCTGATAAAAATAATGTTTACTTATTGGCAAAATACCAGTAACCTTTGACAGTTTTTAAATCACATTGGAAAACATGGAGTGGAATATAATTTGGTGAAATATAAAAGTGAAAACTGTTTTGGTAGTAATATAATAGGATTAGTTTATAAATAAGATTTACAAAATGATCATACAAAATCGTCACTAACATGCAATGTTGGTATTTTCTAAAGAGAGAAAATAAGCAGAGCAAGGTGATATGAGGTTGAGACTAAAGACATATCCATGATTAAACCCATGATGGCTTTAGATTGTCATCAAGATCAACATTAACATCAGCGACTTCAATAAACTACAAAACAATTTAAATCGTTGAGTTAAGGATCTCTATAAAACAGTTTTCAAGGTAAGATGTACGTGAATTGTGTTTAGAACATACCTCTTGGTCAGCGATGCGAATCTTGGTCCCAGAGAAGCGTTGGTACTCAGTAAATATAGCAGTCATTGCCCATCTTTGGATCTTTCGTATGCAACCAACAATACATCCAACTCGTCTCTACATTTCCAATACAACAATATTTATATTATAAAAAACTCTTACATATTTAATAGACTTAGGGATGAATCAAATAACTTACGATCCCGCGGTTACAGTGAATCAATACTGGGTGATTAGTTTTGTCTACAAATGACAAGCAAGTTTAATATTTTATAGCACCACTAGCAATTATTTAGTAAAAATAAGCCAAATAGTTTCTTACCAAGCACTTGACCAAGAATCTTTTTAACATCATCGTTATTCATCTCTTCAAAAGGCTCCTAAACAATTCGAATTTGGTATATGCCTATTAGCATTTGAAAATCTATATGCAGATCATTTAATTAAGGGTGACATATCCCTTACCTTGTTGGCATCCATTTTGTAATGCATAAAGTTTATGTTATTATCTTCAATAAACTTTAGATGATACTCTTTACAGTCATCATTATGAACATATCTAGAACAAAAACATTCATTATTATTACCTTTAAATATAAAAGTGTCCCAATATCCAAGAACACTGTGATATAAATACTAGAATGTGGTACTGCTTACATGATAGTTTTTAATCCCAAGTATAACAAGAATTCATGGCTTTTGCGATTAGGAAATCCAGATCGATATACACCAGGTGCCACCATACTAAAATTTAATGGTGGGACTAGCAATTGCGATTCATTCGGTCGAGGAACCTGGTAATTTTGATGGTGGCAATAATGTTGCTCCACACACTTTGCACAGTTTTGGCTCATCCTTTGTTTTTCTTTTATTCGTAGAATACAGCGTAGATTAATGTACAGGTATTTGTAGATTTTGAACTTTATATTGCATAATTTTTTATGGTTACTAAATGTTTGTATAATATCTCACCAGTATGAATAGTGGATTATGGGCAATGTATCTAAAATTAAGTAGACTATTAATGAATTTGATGCCATTTAATCTTTATATGATACAGCTAAAGTATATTAATGTAGCGTATATATGAATATCAATGCCACAAAGAAATTTTATTATATTTATAAACTATTATTCAAAACAATCATCTACTATCCTAAAACGCAGAATCAACATTTCTGATCCACATCCCCATAATAGTGAAAAAGAAATCCTTTTCTATCTGTCTTTTACCTTTCCTTCTAAATTCGCAAGCTCTTGTTTGCTATTACACAAAACGCATACACATAAAGATGGGACAGATCAAAAAGAAAAGACGTGCACCATTAAGACGGCATGCCCCCGTAACGGCTATTACCAACACCCCCACAAAACCATTGTCGGCATTAGCGAATTCAAATGTTGGAAGAGAAAAAAATGAAACGAATCCACATCAAATTATTCGGGCCCTACATGTTCTAAACAAAGATCTAGCAAAATGTCAGAACGAATTAAACGAAATATCCAACAACAACAACAACAATAGTGTGGTGCTGGCAAATAATCCAAGACTTATTGAACTACACACAACTATTGAATCAATAAAAAAGGAAATCAAAGCTTTAGGCGGAATTGAAAAGTATCAACGAGCAAGTTTGAAAGGACAAAGTAAAAAACGAGGAGGAAATACTAGTAAATGGCTGATAGGGAAATTAAAGAAACATAAACTATTGCCAATAAAAAATATGGCGAAAAAGGTAATTTGAGTGTATCAAGTTTTATTATTAATTTATAAAGGTTTAAACAATGTATTTGGCTAAATATCAATTAACAATTGCTGTTTTGTTCGTGTAGCTTCTTTTGCTGGATGTTGGAGCATTAAGTTGTTCCAATTATTCAAGCCAGGCTTCAATGATCAAGGTTATTCCAATTGACCTGAATTCACAAGAAAAGGGAATCATCCAACAAGACTTTCTATTGCTTGAGCCGCCGTCATTACCACAACCCCTGAACACCAAAAAAAATCCACCAAAAAAATTAATAGAAAATACTGAATCAATTACTAATGCTAGCAATGATGATGATGACGATGACGACGATGACGATGATGATGAATCAGTAAATTCGTTGGTATTAACAGACTTTTTTGATATAATCTCACTATCATTGGTCGTCAATTTTGCAGGAGACCCGCGTCAACGAGGTCGGATGTTAGAAAAAGCTTATCAACTACTAAAACCCTCTACGGGATTGCTATATCTTGTTCTACCACGACCCTGCGTAACCAAATCTCGATATTTTGATGGAAATCTGCTAGTCAAAATGACTAAAGCCATTGGATTTACTAGACTGGTGGAGAGTCATCATTCAAAGAAACTTGCTCATTATATTTTCCAACGCGATTCCAAACAGTTACCGCATGATGACAACAAAGGGGATGGTAAATATCAACCATCGACTGGCAGTGGTAGCAGCGGTGGTTCTAATCAAGTTAGATTTCCCAAAAAACTTTTGCATTCAAAACCAAATTTTAATAACTTTTCAATTGTTTTATAAATCGATTTCCTTTTTGAATGCTAAAATATATGATGTTCATTGAAAAATTACATTACATTAATGGGTATAATAAAGTTTAGTTGGTAGATGCTTTTGGTAGTAGAAAATGGGCAGGCCGGATGGACAGGCAAGTGACGAATCAAGGTTGCTGTGTTTGATTAAATTATATTGGAATTTTTGGTTGGCGAGATCAATCAATCAATAATCACAACTTTTTAATTTTTTTTCTAGGTTAATAGTCAAAATACAAGGCAATACGCATAGTAGACAACCTTTCAGCATACTTTACATTTACAGCCTTCTTATTGTATCACATATCAAATAGGGTATACTAATATTAATTGAAATTTCAAAAAACACAAAATGCCTCGTCCAGAACATCAAGCACCCCCAGAAATTGTAAGTCACAAATTTATTCCATAAGGGTTCGATATTGGTATTCGCAGATACTTGAAAATACTTACAAATATTCGTGTATGTGTATGCAGTTTTATAATGAAGATGAGGCAGCCAAATATACATCAAAGTAAGCACAGCAATTTTCTAGTCCATACTTTATATATCAAAAGAGTGTAAATGTTTAGAATATTAATATTAATTGTTCTTTCTTCTTTTTTTAATGATGATGATGATATAATGATAGTACGCGTATAACGGCAATTCAAGCAGAAATGTCAATGAGAGCCGTGGAATTGTTAAATTTGCCTGAAGGCGAAACTGCTT
This sequence comes from Mycoemilia scoparia, assembly GCA_027575805.1. NCBI lineage: Eukaryota > Fungi > Kickxellomycota > Kickxellomycetes > Kickxellales > Kickxellaceae > Mycoemilia > Mycoemilia scoparia. The sequence goes on along the minus strand of JANBPU010000112.1, from coordinate 15,762 downwards.
ATTTGCTTGATTTGGGATGTGGATCTGGCCTGAGCGGTGAAATATTAGATGAAGATGGGCATATTTGGGTTGGTTTGGATATTTCGCCCTCCATGTTAGGTAAGAATCAACCACTTATATATATGTGTGTGTGTTTCAGAAGAGAGTGAGGGGACGAATGAGAACTGCATGGCTAACTTGTTGAAATATACGCATTATATTGTTATGTAGATATTGCTGTTCAAAAGGATGTTGAAGGAGATTTGTTTTTACAAGATATTGGGGATGGGCTTGGATTCAGGCCAGGTACTTTCGATGGTGCTATAAGGTAAGCAAATCAAGGATTATTAATGTTGAGTTGGCGCATACATTGTGTCTCAATCAAAAAAAGTAATTTACTAATAGCAGAGACAAAATTTGCACTCGAATAGCATTTCTGTCTTGCAATGGTTATGTAATGCCGATAAATCATGCCACGATCCATGGGCCCGTCTTCAAAGATTCTTCACCACTCTTTTTATGTGCCTTCGCAATGGCGCTCGTGCCGTATTCCAATTCTATCCCGAAAACGATAGCCAAATCGAAAGAATAATGGCTGCTGCAATGAAGTGTGGTTTTACTGGCGGTCTGGTTGTTGACTACCCCAACTCCCAAAGCGCTCGCAAATATTACCTCTGTTTGTTTGCTGGCCAAGATTCGAGCGGCAAGAAACAGGCTTTACCAAAGGCACTTGGTGAAGAAGAAGGCGATGCTGGAGTCAATGGTGTTGCATATGAAAGATCAAGGCAAGTACCTGCATTTTGATAATATATACTGTGAGATGCTATTTAGTTGTTGCTGTAGGAGTTTTTGTGAATGTTTCAGGCACTAATCTTTTTGAACCGAATATGTAGAATTCAACAAAATAAAAAGAAGGGGCCAAGGAAGGCAGTCAAGAATAAGGACTGGATTTTGCACAAAAAAGAATTGTCCAGGAAAAGAGGAGACAAAAAAGTACCTTTGGATTCGAAATACACTGGTCGCAAAAGAAAAACAAGATTCTAATCCCAGAAACTCTCTTCCCCTCACATTTCTTTTATATATTCACACATATTTATATCATCACTTAATAACTTGCTCCAAAAACAGACATTATGTTTATATTATTCAAAAATGAATGAGACACCTTGATTCTAGTGATAAGTGATAGACAAAGGGAATGTTCCTGCCATTTGAAGTTACAAGCTATTGCTTAGTTCCACCAAGGTATTCGCCCATTCGAACATACTGGTTAGTTTCTACAGCAAACTTGAAAGATTCTGGTGCTTCAAACACCAACACAACAGTAGATCCAAGCTTGAATCCGCCAACTTCTTGACCCTTATGAAGACGTACACCGCCAAGGATATAGCTATGGTCCTTGTATACTGTTTCTGTGAAGTTTTGGTGCTGAATTTCTTTGATATCATTTGTGTTGGTTTTTAGGTCCTTGTCAAAGTTGATTTGGATTGATCCAACATTTGTAGCACCAACGGGAACCATGCTCATAAACCCATACTTCCAGCGACCCAGAAGAACGACACGTTCGTTAAGAACAAATAGGTTGGGGAGGATCGAAGCGATGTAAGGAGAAACCGAGTACAGTTCGCCAGCGAAATGACGTCTTCCTTCAACAACCCAATTAGCAGGAGAATGGAACCGATGGTAATCACCAGGAGCAAGATAAATCACACAAAAGAACAACTTGTTGTTTGGTTTAATTCTGGTACCCAAGTCTTTTAGGGCTGATACCAAGACACTTCCAAGCGACGATGATCTTTCCTGTTGCAGCTTTGATTTATTATCAGAACTCTGAGATTGATCTTGGTTCTCTTGTTCATTATTGCTGTTGTTTCCTAGTAAAGAATCAACTGAATAAGGAATTCCATTAACATTAGCAAACTCCATATCACTAACCGCCGAATCACTCTGAGAAGACTCCGCCAACCTAAGTGTACTTTGGCTCCGTATTTTATAGTCATATTCCTGATCTTCTTTGTCGTCACCATCGCCATCATCTTGTTGGTTTATTTTATTGTTTTCTAGCCCAAAGAATGAATCCAAATTATATGTCAGGCCTTTAACTTGTTCAACTCTTCTTTGTTCAACAACGCCAAAATGCAAAATCCTTCCATCAGACGGACTAACCAATGAAGCTGGATCATTCATGTCCGCAATTGGTCTGACATCCTCCTTTAATTCTCTATAAAAGAATGTCGACAAATTCGGATAGTTTCTCAAATCCGGGTCTTTCATTTCTTCCAAATTACAACCAAACAACCAGGCATAAAACCCCAAGAGTGGCTTTCGGAGTGTTACGGGAATAGTCAGTTCGTTAAAGTACCCGAATAGTCTTGACATTGTTTTTAGAGGTAGTGCTGCCAAGACATGGACTTGCCAGGGACCTGTCAATATGATCTTGTCATTCTTATCCCCTCCTGGAATAGTGTTGTGGACTGGAGACTGAATGTCTAGCTGACGTTGTTTTTCTTTTTGATAGGTTTTGTATAAATGTTGGATAGCAATTACTGATAAACCAACAGATGCAGGGATCCAGTACCATCTTATATTACTCTCGTCATTCTCTGTATTATCCTTGGCTTCTTCTTGGTTTTTGTTATTTTTTCCGTTGTTGTTGTTAAACGATGAGGATGATGGCTTTGGTCCTGTTGAATATTTCTGGTAACATTGGGACCTTGAATTTACATTTACATTTGTGCTGGTGCGGTAGAAAATTAAGGAACTAATGTGCCTTGGACTGCGTAGTAGTAGTAAATTTGTGGAAACTAGATAACGACTTTGTTTACCGATACAAGTTAATGTATGGTGGCGGTGACTATTTGAAGATGCAGAAGGCAGCGATCTCAAATACCCACTTATCGTTGATTTTCCAAGAATATTCAACATTATATTTTAGAATAATATGTATAAAATAGAAAGAAAGTAAGACAAAGTGTTCTTACCATTGTGGTTTGGTCGATCCAGACAATAAAAAACCCTGATATTCGTATTACTACTACTCTGAGTAAGACTGATGCTATTTTGTAAAGCAGTTTTTTGTATAAATAAGTGTGATTTAATCAGATCATTAATATGTGTAATTTTCGAAGGGTGAAAGTTTACTAGTAAAACTGGACACCCATTTGGCTGTGATTCCACCTATAATCACTGGTCACCAAAATTTATCCTTCAAAGATAATTACCCATATATTTGGCCACCAAAAATCACCCTTCGAAAATTATGATACATATTTATATGCCTTTATTTCACAAGTCATTAGGCATAAAATGTTGGATATTATGCTCTAGGGGTTTGCCATAGGGAAGACATGGGCAACACTCCTCGAATCCCGATATAGGCCAGCCACTAATAACGCCATTATTAGTAGAGGCGTTCTTATATGCTTTGCTTTAAACAAAGTGTTAGTCCATATTATCATGTTAGCTTATAGCAGTTTACTTTTTCATATATACCCATGGGCATCCACCCAGGGAAATAAATATTTTATCTCCATTCTACATAAAAGGCCCCCAAAATTATTATTAAAAATATAATAAAAGTACATATACAAACAGAAGAAATAATAATAATTAGGATTTAGTAGTTATCAAATAACAGTAATAACAATGTGAGAAATTATTTTTGAAAGGTGAATGTTTACTAGTAAAACTGGACATCCATTTGGCTGTGATTGCTGTCCCTATAATCACTGGTCATAAAAAATATGATCCATATTGAAAACAACCTTACTTATTTTGTTTTGTTTATTCTAAAAGTAGACATTTGTTCAGTCCAACATTACGTATATGAATGTGATATCGGAACAACAAATTCCAATTATTTGGTCAGTATGTTTTTATGGAATATCGCATTCAAAAAGCAAATGTCTATTGCCACTACGCACAGTGCTTTTGACATGGAAATGATCAGAATTCATGAGGCTTGGGGGTGGTAAGTATGCCACAGGAACTGGAGTTGACTATCCAATGGGTATACACATACACCTCTTGCGTTCTAAGCCATGCTGTGAGACACCAAAACCTATTTAAACCAGACACTTTGGCCTTCAGACCAAGACAGACCCAAATAACGCCCTAATCGCATATCTTTTAACTACAGTTCCTACATTCGATTTTCCACAACCATCATGAAACTCTCTGCTTTCTTCGCCCCCTCTGCTCTCTTGTTGGTCGCTCTATCCCTTGCTACACCTTCTGACGCAATGCCATCTCCTTCTCATGATCATGTCAAAGCAAAAAGAAACCCAGGCGGTCTTCTTGGCGGTGGAAAGAAGGGCGGTCTTCTTGGCCTTGGTCTTCTTGGCTTATAGTACCTCTATTCCATAAACCCAGTTTGGCAAAGTACTTATGGCGGCATGCTTGACTGAGGTAGTCGAAATGGACTAAAGCCCGACACAGTGCTAAGGTCTAACGATCATCGCCCAAGATAGGGACGCTATTATGATTGAATATTCAATCTCTTTTATATGTTCAAATTATCTTAGATTAAATCTTTGTAACTGTGTTATATATAATTGAATTGAATACATGAACTTCTAATAAAAATCATTATATGGGTTCTTATTTTTGAAGGATTAGTCACACATTTGGCAGTGGTTGCCCCTTTAATCGTTGACCACCAAAAGGCACTCTTCAAAAATATTGGAATATAGGCCTCACACAACAATATACGCCCAATAAATCCTTAAATACAGCCCTGATAACCCCCCATGAGGGTAGTCACTCTTTTGGAATAGTGGTTATAGCGGTGTTCTAACAAAAAATTATTACACATATATCTACATACATTCAAGAGAACAGCCATTTCACACCATCCCTGAAAGTGCAGTATATATCCTTAACACACATCAGGACTTTTTCCCACTTTAAAAATTATTTATCAAGTTTATAGTATATTTCGTTGGACATCATCCACAGCCACTGTGTGGATAATAAGTAGTGAAATTTTGCCATATATATGCTGAGAATTTATTGTTAATATGAGTAGTAGTTATAATAGTAAATATTTGAGGAAATAAAAATAGGGTATATATGTATATAATAAACGAACAAATCTTTTATCTTTTCCAAGCATTTAGGAGTGGCTCATGTACGAGTAGACGAGAATGAGAAGAAAGAGAGAGAAAACGAACAAGTCCCTTACTGCCTCCTCTTTATCTCTCTCTCTCCTCTTTTTTAATAGAACATCATCAATAAAGAATAAACTTTTCATATATCGCTATCTTTCTGGACCTATTTGTTATCAAACTATTAAAAAGCGGAAGAAAAAAGCAGACCCAAACTAACCATGACTGCAATCATAATAGTAAGTCCAATACTACCACTACCAGCAGCACCTCTTGATGCAGAATTTGGATTTGCAATAGGTACACAAACATTTTTGTCATTTCCACCCTGTCCGTTTTTGTTAAATCCATTAAGTTTCAGGGTAAACTGCTGTTTGCCAGAATCCAGATTATCACAATCAATTGGTACACCATTGCTAGGACCACTACTATTATCCAAAGTAGGAACTGCATTATTATTACCACTATCCTTTATGGCTGGACCATTACTAGTTCTCATGGCCAAATTAAATTTCCCAGTCTTGCAAACTGGTTTCTGGTCTTTGTATGGGGCACAAGTCTCGTTTCTACCAGGGTAGATTTCAATGTTGCAGCCATTGTAAACGGCATTGCTGTTGGCAGTGGTAGTGATGAATGAAATCATGTAGTTTGAACCATCCTTGTTGGAGGGAGTAAAGACAAAGTTACCTGGACCAATGTCTACACTGAACGATCTTCTGTTAGAGCCACTGGAAGCGGCAACTGATGTTGAGAAAGTTAGTAGGCCAGCAATAATAGTAGTAGTGGCAAGAAGAGTATAGTATCTATAATTTAAGAGCATTTTTGTTATATGTGTATTTAGGTCTATAAGGTTTTAAGTGAACGTGTCTATACTTAGTAATAATATATTTGAATATACAATAATAATAAGTAATGTGATTTATGAAGCGGATATGGATTGTATTTTGTGTGACGCTTATATGTAAATGTATGTACGTGTATAGATAGCTAACTACAGATATATGTGTATGGCGACAGATAGTAAAAAGTTAGAATTAAAACTAAAGAGTGTAGAATACAAATTATTTTTCAATAAAGAAGCCAAATCCTAAAGCTGGAGAGTTGGAGTTATTTATAGGTAGTCTTGTGGCTACACATAGCCAACGGCACTATTATGCGATCCTTTGGTAATAGTTCGCAAAAGTAGTAGTAGGAATAGTTTGATAAATCCCCTCAAACTAAAAATTAGTCAAATGAATAATTTGATTTTATAAAATGCCTTTTGTGCACGCTATTAGCAGTACCATTGCAATTATTATTATTGTTGTTGTTGTTGGGGATGCTAGATATTTGTATATAAGTGTGGAGGTTGATATACATCACTCAAGTGCTTGGAAAAATCCAAGTAATCGTAGTCTTATTTGTTTCTCATAAATATTTGGGTTCTTTAATCATCAGCTTTAGCCAAATTATTGTGAATATATTGATTTTGTTATTGGAGTTGGTTGCCTAAGTATATGGCTTTATGTGCGTGTAGGCTGTGTGTGTGTTTAGGTTGATGAAAACATGTTTGAATCTCAAAGATGATGATTAAATAGATTTTTTTGTCACATATTTTACAACTTAAAGCGGTTGATAATACTAATTTTATATATTCTCTACTTTCTATATGGGCGATTATTTTTGAATGGTGAAAGTTTACTAGTAAAGCTGGACGTCCATTTGGATGTGATTGCCCATATAAACATCCATTCTTCAAAAACAACTACCAATATGGTGTAAAGAAATGTGACCCCAGATTCTGGTCCAAACACAAATGATTATACAGGCAATCCTTGTGGAGCCTGTTTTTGCCTAAGCCTTTGTAAACTTAGACCATATGGCAGTCTTCTCTGAAAGTATACTAGAATACTCCCCTGTATCCCAGCGATTCATCACTGAGACTCCAGTTAAAATGCATGCTTGTTCTTGGCTGATTTTCAGAGAAGGTGCGAGCGTATCTGTCTGTTCCCTTTTGGCAGAGAACTTTCCATATGTAGGATAGCACCATCGCTATTTTCTTGTATTATTGAAACTCCATTCTTTTTTATAAATGGCATGGCTTTATTGTTGTTGATGAGGTTTGAAGACCAAATTTTGCCTATCCATGTATATCAGCATCTACTTGATCATGGGATGCTTGGTGTCGCTAATTATTTCAAACGTATGGTGAAATTGGCCCAACATTTTATAAATGAGGAAAAAGAGAGTATATTTGATTAAGACGAATGGAAAATAACAAGACAAAACAGCTGAAAGGACTGAAATAAAGCAACGACATTTCCAGTTAAGGACAAGGTTGGTGGGTGTAGTAGCGAGAGTCGAGTTCTTTCAGGTTTGGGAATTAAGAAATACAGAGTTGGATTGGAGACAGTTGTTGTTCTAGTATCCAGCACTAGAGATCCAACGAAGCCTGCGCCAAGAGTTCTATACTATAATTAGAGAGAGAGGGCCTAATTTTTTGGTTTATACTCTCCAGGTACAATCGGATCACCATATCTTGGTTTACCCAATTTCACATTTTTCACAAGTTCATGAATTGGCGAGGCCTCAGAAGTATCGGCAAAGAGCATCAAAAATATGACAAGAGTAAAAGTCGAGACATGAAGAAGTTGAGATTTCATTTTCTTAGTCACGATGATGAAAAAAGATGTAATTCAAACAAAAGATTATAGTTGTGCAAATATTTATAGCACTGGAAAAAGTATAACGATAAAATGGAGAAATGCTTGGTTGTTTGTTTCTTCATTTGGAAATGAGGCTCCATTTATACCAAAAAGCTGTCTTTCGACATATTAACGTTTGGACTAATACTAAAGTCTCTTTAAACGGTTTTCTCCAAAGGCTTTAATGGATTAGATTGTCAGCATCAACAACAACTGTTGCTATGGCGCTGCTCCTAGTACAATGCAGCTGAAGGCTATAAACACATTAAACCATAGTTTTAGTGATTTGTGCAATCTCATTGTGTGTTGAAGCTAACATTAGGCGATTGCTTATATTAATAGTGTTTTCTGTTTCCATCGCTTTTGCCTGATAAGGTTAGATGCATGCCCCCAGCTACATGACTTTACAAATATAGAAAGTACTTGAGAATTGTTTGGCCTTATCAGGTTCCCTAATTAGAAAGTGGCGATTATTGTGTGTGTCTACTCATAACTTGATTTGCATCCCTCAATTTTTCATTCGCTCACGCTCAAATTGTGGTTTCTATTTTTATATCTGTGGAGTTTTCTCTACCTTATGAGTAGTTATTTTTGAAGGGCTAATTTTTACTAGTAAGCTAGTTTCAACTTGCATGGTGGCTAGCCTATATTTCCATTGACCAACGCATCATCATGCACTACCTGGCTTTAGGCCTTCAAAAATTATTACCCATATGATGGAGTCGAGTTTCCTTCAAAGATGTACCAGAACAATACCTTGGATAATGAATAATAATATGCCAGATCACAGCTAAAATGTATGGCTTGTGGGCCAAATTTGCAGGTGACATGGGGGGTACAATGTGATGCGCTTTTGATAGAGAACCTGTCATATGGGCAATAACTTTTGAAGGATAAACTTTGGTGACTGATGATTATAGGCACAATCGCAGCCAAATGGATGTCCAGTTTTACTAGCAAACTTTCATCCTTCGAAAATTATTACCCATATAGCTAATGTTATACTATCTCAGCATCTAGCAACCGGTATTATCGAATAATTAAAGTAGAGTTTAGAATAAATACATTTATTATTGATATATATAAATTACGGAAAACAAATACTAAACTTATTATTATAACAAAAGTTTGGACGCAAAATTATGGAGAACAAAACTCCCCACCAAGCAACGAAAATTTAGATTCAATACTGTCTCTATAAATATATTGCCGGCAACATATTTATTGATAAAACAAGACATCTTACTGCCCTCCTGCTATATTTCCATATCTTCTTCGGCCAGAAAGCTGATTGGTAGGACGAAATGGCGGAGGTGGAGGGGGAAGTGGTGAAGGTGAAGTAGGAGTAGCTTTAGTAGATGCTTTTTTTGGAACCGGTATAGCTGTAGTAGAAATCAGCACAAACTCTGAGAACAACATAGCAAGAAAGAGAGCTAAAATAATTTGACGAAAGTTGACGAGCGGGTTCATTTTGGCTTGGTTTGGAGGGCAGGCAACGTATTTAGTTAGGATATACGAAAGACAAGTGTTGTGGTAACGGCCAAAGGGTATTATGATATATTAATATTTGAAGAATAGGAAGAGATGTTTTAAGCTTGTTACTACTGTTGTGGAGAACTTGGGATGGGTTATTTGCAGAAGGAGGCGGTCTTTTATAGAAAACCCTGACTCTGGTAAATATATGCGTCTGTGTGTAGCTAAAGTTTGTTCTATTGTGATACCATTTGTTAAACACGTTCTTTCATTTTGGTGGTTTTCAAGAACAGAGAGACAAGCAGTCGGAAGGGAGTGGAAGCAAGAATCAGGATACTGGGGAGAAAAAATCCTGATGGCTCAAGCCGTTGTACAACACCAGCGCGTCTCTTTTAGGTTGATCCAAGATATTTAGTATGTGACCATCACCACAGGTACGGAGCATTATCTTAATTGGCTCTTTTAAAATAGAGGGCTAATTACGCCTTTCTGTAGTAATAATAACAATGTGGAGGGTGCCGTGATACATTCTACAGCATCACGACTTGAACCTTTCTTTTTCCAAATGAAAAAGGGTCCCGAGGATCTGATGCTCTGAGATACTCAATTCAATGTGATTTACCCCATGGTCATTTAAACTTTTGCATATCCGTACAGATTTAACAAGAGCAATGGCAAATGACAATGGTGTTGATGGCGGGGAAGAATAACCAGTACTGCTATAATAACATTAACTTTAAGCATACCTTGCACATACACATGGATAATTAATAATGTCATGAATACCAAAGCTCTGCCTTTCCAGAGGGTGGCTCTTCAATTCAGCAGTGATTAATGATAAATAATAGATGCTGGGAATCGCCCAATCATCACCACAGCCACCACTGCCCGCTCCTTGCATAGATATACAGGTAGAGATTTACAGGGCACATGTGTGTTATGCCTTTTCTGGAAAACTTTACTAGAAAGGGCGCTTCAATTGTACTCAGACAATCGAGAGAATCGGTTTGTGATTGTGGCCAACCCATCATTATTATAATTGCTTTTTGGGAGAGAGACAATAATCACTAAAAATAGACAAACAATGTTGGTGGACCAGCTATGGTCCTTGTACACACGCATGTAAACCTGAAAAAAGCCCAAATTGCTACCCTATCGGAGTGGTCGCCCTTTTAACTTAGGTGGTTGCCTCCCAAACCCCACTACCTGTTCGAGACCGAATGTCTTGCACTGCATTGCATATGAATAAAAGTTAGTTTATCTTGTGCGTGTTTCTGTGGTTTTCTATCACTCACAAAAGTTTGGTAGAAACTAAACATAATTGATACACGTGTCCAGTATCAGGTTTCTTGGGAAGCTGCTTGTTCCTGCTTCCGATTTTTAGGTTCACATCTTGATGAAATGATCTAAAAAATAATGGTTAAAATGAGCCATTATTTTTGAAGGGTGGTGACCATTTGCTAATAGGCTATTATTGCCCCTATAATCTTTGGCCGTCAAAAGTCTTCCTTCAAAAATTATGATCCAAATGGTGATCGCCCCTATAATCGCTATTCACCAAAAGGTACCCTTCAAAATCATCACCCATATTGAAATATATAATGCTTTTGATAATATGGTTTAAAGCGACTGATAAGCAGTCGACTTGTATTATTATTGTTGTTGCTACTATTATTATTATTAAAAAGGAATAAAGTATTGTGACCAGACATACTTTAACTAAGAAAGAGGAGGTTTAGTTAATTTAATAAAAAAGGATGAAGGGTGAGGCGAGCGAGCGAGAGAGAAGAGAAAGTTGAGGAGATTTGCAACTTGCAGTCGAGAAATTACAGCTATCGGTTTCGGTAAGCAATGTAGAGAGATCAACCTCGGAAGTAATAATTTAGACGAAAAGCTAGGCTTTAATATTGAACTAAGCCCTAGTATTGTGTGGTTTGGAGACCATGACCGCCAACTCTTCTTCTACCGTCCAAATAAAGAATATTGGCTGGAGAAGCCATAGATGTCATAGCCAAGACCAAAACGGCAAAAAGAATGTAGATGAAGAGAGGGAGCATTAAAGTCTTGTCCATTTTGAAGAGAGAAGAAGCTTGGTATTAGTAGTAGAGAAAGAGTTCGTGAGTGCGAAGGTAAGATGAGGCTTTTCGAACTTTAAAAATGAATTTCAGATAGAGACAAGAAGTTGCGGGTTAAAGGTGTCAAGATATGTGTGTAGGCGCCTCACAGATCTTTATATATATACATGGAGCTTTGGCTATTACCATCTCATTGAGGACTCGAAGCTCCAAAAAAGTTGTTAGAATCATGTTCTTTGGGTAAAAAATTGTATCTTGTGTTTGTAGATGCAATAAAATTAGCCGACTGTGCCAAACATTATGCCTGCACACTCAATCAATCTCATCAAGCTTTTAAGCTAAAATGACCTTGTTAATTTTTCTAATTCAATAAAGCCACACATACACAGGTCTTAATTCTCAGGGTTCAGTACTGATGAACACATCTGTCACCACATTCCAAGAACTGCAATTCATTAAAATCCCGAAGAAAATAATGCCTGGCCGATTATTGTACATAATTCACAAGATACAAGGTAGGTACTGTTGATAATTATCTGATATGTTTGTGGCTTCAAAGTCGGCATCAACAGGAGCAGCGGCACTTTTATCTCTCTGCTCGCTAACTCTATAATTTTGATATGGTGGTTAATTACATTGCTTAAATGCCGATGCCAAATGCCGTCCCCCACCTCATCAGACAAATGATAGTTAGACAAAACTAATAAAGGAAGAGGAAGATGATATGATGCGATAAATTTGAATGTTTATATGGGTAATAATTTCTGAAGGGTGACTTTTGGTGACCAACGATTATAGGGCAATCACAGCCAAATATGTGATCACGGCTTATAAAGAGATGGTCACCCTTCAAAAATAATCGCCCATATTGTACAAATACAATAGGATTTTTGTGTTTTTGTGCCAGCAAGCAATAAACTTTTATCTTTGAACCACGAGACTATCTTTTTTAATGACGGCACCTGACAAGTGATTGACAAAGCCCAAAGACCATTGATATCGGAGCTAAAAAACCTGTTTGCAACCCAAAAAACTAACCAATTCGACTTTCAGCATAAACAAGCTTCTCTCCTCATGACATGCATTGGCACAGTCCTCTTCCTTCATCAAGATTTTTCAAGTTACATTCATACAAAACCTGATAAGTCCTCCATCTGTGTTATGAATGGCAAGTTCTACCATTCCAGAGGGTGGGCCACCTTTTGGCAAAGTAGTTTATTACAGTTTGGACAACTCTATGGCAGTAAATCCCAAAAAGCATACGAATCAGGACTTGCAAGCTAAACTGCTTTCCTGCATATTTCATCTCTGAATCTGAGTACAGCAAATAAACAAATTGAGTCAACTTGTGTCAATATGGCAGGTCCTCTAACAAAAGGAAACAATCTAGTACCCTCATGCCTCCAGCAAATTCAGCCAATAACCCACACATTTTAGATCTGTATTGGAAAGATTGCTTAGCACACTTATAGGGACAACTCTGCTATATCGTTTAGTTTTTGCCAAGAGAGAGAGAGAGAGAGAGAGAGAGTCGCTGGTTTGTACCAACATATAAGACATCTAAACTCAAAAGTTGTGTTTTGGTGTCTCCCTTCACTCACTAAATTGACAACACAACACCGATTTAGCCAATTTAGCCTGCTTGTATAAAGATGGGGCATTTCTTCTTGGGACCTACAGAAGTTCATATATGTTGTGTTATAATTAGTGTAGCTTTGTTGCAGCTGGACTCTAAAATCAAGTTGTACTCCCCAAAAAAACTCTACCAAGTCACAGATGCTGCTGCATTGAATGCATAAATACTCTCCACTCTTTTTTTTCTCAGACATGCAGAATGAGACAGACAATATCCATTATTTTACATTTTTGGTAACAAGCAGGAGCAGCAGCAGCAGCATCAGCACCAAATAATAAAGCATGCAACTATAATTGACAATCCTCATTCAAAAAATCGGTCTTGTCCTTCTTTGTATCAGATGAATAACACCTGTGCGTATGTGTGTGAGTTTATAATTTTGGCAAACTTGCCCCTTACCTTACAAAGTTAACAAACACAGAGCCATAATTATTCGCCATGGTATTAATAAAACTGAACGATGTTGATGGAATTGCATATGTTCGAATTTCTCTACTAATTAGCCACACAGTGGCTATGGGTTGGTCTCAGCAAGGTATGCTATAAACTTGATAAATAATTTTTAAAGTGTGCAAGTCCTGATGTGTGTTAAGGATATATACTGCACTTTCAAGGATGGTGTGAAATGGCTGTTCTCTTGAATGTATGTAGATATATGTGTAATAATTTTTTGTTAGAACACCGCTATAACCACTATTCCAAAAGAGTGACTACCCTCATGGGGGGTTATCAGGGCTGTATTTAAGGATTTATTGGGCGTATATTGTTGTGTGAGGCCTATATTCCAATATTTTTGAAGAGTGCCTTTTGGTGGTCAACGATTAAAGGGACAACCACTGCCAAATGTGTGACTAATCCTTCAAAAATAACTACCCATATAATGGCTTTTATTAGAAGTTCGTGTATTCAATTCAATTATATATAACTCAATTGCAAAGATTTAATCTAAAATAATTGGAACATATAAAAGAGAATGAATATTCAATTATAATAGCGTCCCTATCTTGGGCGATGATCGTTAGAGCCTAGCACTGTGCCGGGCTTTAGTCCATTTCGACTACCTCAGTCAAGCATACCGCCAAAAGCACTTTGCCAAAGTAGTTTTATGGATTAGGGTTACAATAATCCGCCAGTAATACCATCGAGAAGACCATGGCCCTTCATAGTCCACCAAGAAGGCCGTACTTCTTTCTTCCACCAAGCATACCACCGCCAAAACCATTGAGAAGACCGTCTGGGTTTCTTTTTGCTTTGACATGATCATGAGAAGGAGCTGGCATTGCGTCAGAAGGTGTAGCAAGGGATAGAGCGACCAACACGATAGCAGAAGATGTGAGGAAAGCGGAGAGTTTCATGATGATTGAGGAAAATCGAATGTAGGAACTGTAGTTAAAAGATATGCGATTAGGGCGTTACTAGAATCTGTCTTGGTCCTAAGGCCAAAGTGTCTGGTTTAAATAGGTTTTGGTGTCTCGTACCATGGCTTGGAACGCAAGAGGTGTATGTGTATACTCATTAGAGAGTCAATTCCAGCTCATGTGGTATATTTACCACCCCCAAGCCTCATGAATTCTCACCATTACTATGTCAAAAGCACTGTGCGTAGTGGCAATAGACATTTGCTTTTTGAATGCGATATTCCATAAAAATATACTGACCAAACAATTGGAATTTGTTGTGTTGTCACAGCCATACGCGTGATGTTGGACTGAACAAATGTCTACTTTTAGAATAAACAAAACAAAACAAGCAAGATTGTTTTCAATATGGATCATAATTTTTGAAGAGTACATTTTAGTAGCCAATGTTTATAGGGACATTTTACAGCCAAACGGATATCCAGTTTTACTAGTAGACATTCACCCTTCAAAAGTTATGATCCTTATAGTAATTTTGAAAGTGCTGAATAAAGATGAATAGGTGTTGTGATATCATAAAGATAGTGATTTATGATAACATATGAGTGACTATTTTCGAAGGGCTAATGCAGATAGTGTATGATAATGTGTTGATCAATGATAGTATAGACTGGCTAGTATACAAGTTGAAACTGACCTACTAGTAAAACAGTCCTTTACAAATAATCACTCATATTACCACCCAGCGATTGTTTATACTTATCTAAAGAAGGCAATCTCTAAAGCCTCCATTACGGGTATTTTAATGATTCCCCAAGTATGATATAACAGGCAACAAATTAGGAACTCTGAAGTAATATCTACCAAATGTCATGATATTTTGTGATTGAGGTCCCCTATATATAAGGAGAGGGAGGGGAGTGCGGAAGCCATTCTTTAATAGTCTTCCCATTATTTACAACCTATTGATATATATATATATATATATAAGATTCATTGCTTACATAATGAATCTTACTCCTACTATTCTCACTTCCTTATAAATGTTACATTGTTTATAACATAGGGACAATCTGAATAGTTTTGTAAATTAATACTATCACTCTAAATATGGCAAACAAATTTGAAGATTTTACCAGAATGATAATAGGGAGTTTTTGCGTTATTATTGGTTATGTTATTATATGACTTCATTCCCTTGAATATTCAAAAGCTGTCTTGAGATGCCTGAATTGATCATCTACGATTTATTCAGCTTATTCTTTTCCATGGTCATCATGAACTGTAACAAAAAGTGATTTAGGCAGTATGCAATGGTATGTCCTATTCTTTAGTTCGTTGGAATACCTTTGGTGTTTGAAATCATATTCATTTTTCTGGTAAGTTTGTTTTGCTGAAAAATGTTTAAAACAGCTGATATTTTATAGTCGAATGTCATTGTAATTAAAATGC
>JANBPU010000111.1:0-52565 GCA_027575805.1 Mycoemilia scoparia | reverse complement strand
TCATCAATCAAGTAATAATAAGCAATACTACTTGGTAAGATGGAAGGGTTACTCCAAGGATAAAGACACTTGGGAACTGGAGGAGCACTTAGAAGGTGCTCAAGGAGCTCTCACGGAATATCGGTCCAGAATTAAAGGGATATAATTTGGACCTAATAGGGGCGAGTGAAATAGTATTTATTTTACTTACCTTACTTATTTTACCCATAAGTTAGTTTATATATATTTATTAGTAGTACAACCACATAGTTTTATAAGAATAAAACATCAACGAATTTTTACCATATTTATATATTTCAACTGATTTTCCCACTAAAACTCCTTACCCATAACTTCAATCGCTGTGCTAAAGATTGCTGTTGCTTATATATAGTTTGTGAGGTTAGTATGGTTAGGTTGCATAAATATCTTATATTGCATCACAATTATTACTATAAGCAGTGATTTCTACGATATATATACATACACAGATACGTAAAAAAACCCCCTTTAGGATACTCTGTAATATGAAGTATGCAAAGGCCTTGTTGATATATTTACCAGTTAGATAGTATTCAAATATGAGTAGTGGAGGCTGGCAAAACAGTTCCAATTCATCATCAAGCAGCAATAGTAGCTCTGACTTTGGTACTGGAAGGTTTCGTCCGTATGCAAATGGATCGTCATCTAATAATGTAAATGCAGGCAATCAGGGATTTAGCTTTCCAGTTGAGCCCATCCAAAACCCACTGAGTGCTTACTCTGCTGATCTAGGTAGTGGTAATGCAAACACATTGGAGCTAGCTGGAATACCCTCAAATGTCCAGGGAATTTCTGCCGAAGATTTGAACCTTGAAGACATTGAGATAGATCAGGAACAAACTGATGTAGTAGAGGCTGTTAGAGGGCTTATTCGCTTTGCTGGATTGCGCTATCTGACAACAATAATTGCTAATCCATTCCAGATTGCCCAAACTTTGCTTCAAGTCCAATACAATCCCAATGATGCCAGAGGCGATGTTGAATATTCCCAGTCAGATATAAACGAAGAGGAGCTCTTTTCCGATAACCCAAATGTGTATAGAAGTGCTGAGAGGAAAGCAGGTGGACCACAAAGTATATATGATCCTGATGGCTTACCACAGGGAAAAGCCAAAGTCGATCATGATGGCTATGTCATTAGCATTTCTGAGGACAAGTCAGCTGCATTGCACCCTGCATACCAATTGTCTACATTGCCTGGTGGAAAGGTCCGTGTCTTGAAAAGGCTCATATCTCATCCAACTGAAGGAGTTCTCAGTCCATTCAAGGGTAAGTTAGTTTAAGCCCCAGGAGTATATATCTGCACTATGTTGCTTTTGTGCTGACAATCATAGTATTCACCATTGCTGATCAACATATAATTTTTTGTAGGAACATTTACAAAATGGAGTTATGACATGCTGCGACTTCTGCTTCAGCCAACACTTGAAGCCTTGCTAAATGAATCTTTTGGAATTTATGATAGCAGTTCACCATTTGGGTTTTTAGATTCTGCAACACCAAATGCTTTGACTTTAGTGGCTTCTAGTATGATCACAGGTTGGATATTGTCTCCGCTCGAGCTTGTTTGTACAAGATTAATGATTCAGTCCAGATCGCCAATTCATAGAAAATACAGTGGCATGATGGATGCCTTACGCAAAGTGTATAGAGAGGAGGGTGGATTTTCTGGAATGTACCTGAGCTCCATAAATGCTATTCCAGCCCTTGTCCAACATGCTCTTGAGCCTGTATTCCAAAATCTTGGTCCAGTATTCATAGAAAGGTGCTTCGGGATTGATCCCTATGATCAGCCCATCAGCTTTAACTTTTTGAACTTTTTATGGAAGACGCTGCACTTGGTAGTAATCATGCCAATTGACACTGTCCGCAAGCGTCTGCAAGCTCAAATTCGCTATAAGCACAAGATCACTGATGTCAAATCAGGTTTGTCTACATCATTGTCGTTCCGCACTGTCGTCCGTACCAGCCCCATCCAGTATACTGGCATGGTCAACTGCACTTGGCGTATCATTACTGAAGAGGGTGATCCAAACTACCATCTTAGAGCATCAAGACAAACTGGTTCCTATTATGATAAATACCCTCAGCATCCGCCATATTCTAATAAGGCTAGTGATGATGCAAAGTCATCTCCACAGCCAGTTGGACATCCAGGTGTTGGTGGAAGATGGGGTCTGTGTGGGCTCTATCCAGGATTTGCAATGCAACTACTTACAAATACTGGCATCCTAGGCTTGAAGCTGCTAACATTCACTGAGACCAATGACAGGTCCTTCTAGTATCTAACAGGTCAAGGAGGTTTTATCATTTGAATAATAATTTTGAAGGGTATCTTTTGGTGACCAACAATTATAGGGGCTATCACAGCCATATGGGCGATCACCATTTATTTGCAAATTGCTACCCATTTAAAGAGATATATATTTTTAATCAATTTATCATAATCAGGAGTAAACATTATAGTTTTTTCTATGCAATTAGCAACTGATATATCTTATTACAGAATCTATCAATATATATATATATCGTGATGAAATAAAGTTCTGTTAATTTTTGAATATTTTTAAAATTTTTGAACAAAATAAAAAGTTCAAAGAATAATATTAAAGTGCTGCTATAATACTACTATATGTGTTAATTTGGCTTTAATTGATCAAGAAGTGATGGAGAAAATTGTATTTAAAAATCATAAATTTTTGTTTGTGCTCCAATTTTTATATAAAACCATCATGATCACTAAATGCAATTTACGAGCCATGATCTTTATATTATGGAAACTCTACAAGAAACTAATAGTTGTCTACCAAAATATGGTTGTAGCATTAGGTGATGGTGCTCTATCAAATGTAACTGTTTACAGATGGATAAAGAAGTTCAAGGCTGGAGAAATCGAGTTTGAAGATACTGTCCGATCTGGTAGACTAAGCCTATTGATTACAGATGTTAATATCAATCGTATTCGTGAACTAGTAGAGCAAGACCCTTATGTACCAACTCATATCTTAG
This sequence comes from Mycoemilia scoparia, assembly GCA_027575805.1. Classification (NCBI taxonomy): domain Eukaryota; kingdom Fungi; phylum Kickxellomycota; class Kickxellomycetes; order Kickxellales; family Kickxellaceae; genus Mycoemilia; species Mycoemilia scoparia. The sequence goes on along the minus strand of JANBPU010000111.1, from coordinate 49,535 downwards.
CTGAAGTATGTGGGTACTCAAGGACAAAAATTAACAATATAATGAAAACTGAGTTGGGCTATGAGTGCCTTTATGCTCGCTGGGTACCTTATGCCCTTAGCAATCAGCATTTAAAAACTCAGATTGAATTTTGCCAATTTTTCCTTCAAAAATTCAGGAATGGCAATTCTACACTTACATATGATATCATCATATGTGATGAGACCTATGTATATCTTTATACTCCCAGAACTGGCACTGCATCCAAGTATTGGAAGTTAGAAGATGATGATCATATTGTGATTCCGAAACAAAAAAACTCGAAAATGAAGTATATGGCTACTGTGTTCTTTTCCAAGTCTGGATTCTTCTATTATAATATTGCACCTGAAGGCCAGACAATGAATTCAGACTATTACATTGAAAAATGTCTAAGGCCCATGCTAAAAAAATGGCATACCAGCCATAAAACTAAAAAAGGAGATCAACCCAGATATGTCCAACTCCACCATGACAATGCAAGACTACACATCTCAAAGGCTACTCAGGAATATATGAAAAAAAATAGAATTAAATGGATTCAAGCACCTCTGTACTCACCAGATCTTGCTCCCTGTGACTTCTGGCTTTTTCCAATGGTAAAGAAATAGCTAGCAAAGGAGGAATTTACCAATATTGCTCTAGCGAAAGCAAGGTTTCAATCATTGATTCATAACTTTATCAAAAATAATGCTAACACAGCATTTGATACATGGTTTAAAAGGTCTAAAAGAGTAGTTAAACTTAATGGAAACTTTTATAAAAAATAGTTTATTTTGAGCTTATAATTTTCAATTATCAGAACTTTATTTCATCAAGATATATATGGGCAATAATTTTTGAAGGGTGAATTTTGGTGACCAGCAATTATAGGGATAATCACAGCCAAATGGATGTCCAATTTTACTAGTAAACTTTCACCCTTCAAAAATTATTGTCCATACATCCAAGCATGTTATATCATTCTCATGGTGTGTATCACTCGCCAGTTATAATCCCAGTTGCTGACAATTTCACATGCACATGCATTTTCAACTGTGGGTTCTGCTGATGTATACAGTTACTTGTGCTTCAAGGGTAATGCTTTGGTTCTTCTTTTTTGGACAAGGTGACTAGGCCATCTGGAATAAAACAAATAAATAAACGGGAAAACAAAGGCAAAAGTAAGTAAAAGTATCTATAGGTACTTGAAGTTATTATTTTGATAGAGATAAAGCGTATTGGACCATTTCCTCTTCAGTCATATCATCGATTACATAATCGTTGGTTGCAAAGTCTGAACGCTTTGTGTTATTATCAAAAGACGATATTGGTGTGGGCATGGCTACTGAAGAGTTTTCTGGCTGTTTTCCATTTTTGCTGTTGGATCTTGTAGTAGCGGTAGTGGTTGATGTTGTATTGTTATTCTGGTTAAGGTTATCAAAGAAATCCTGTTCACCTTGGCAAATATCTCCTGCTGTTGTTGTGACTGGTGTTTCTGATGACACTTGATCAAGTCCTTGCTCCTGGCAAATTAAAGCCCACTCAGAATCTGTTAGGTAAGAAAGCTCATCAGGTTTGGGTGGAATTGGGGGTTTGGAGAAGTTAGAATCCGCATCCCGTGACTTTCCTTTATTATTTGGCGGTGTTTCACTTTTGGTAACCACAGTCGTCATCGCTACAGTCTCATCAACACTTGAATCGTTCGAACTTGCTTGACTTTGCTGTGTAGCATTTCGACTAGTAGTTGGTTTAACGTGCTCGCTATCAATAGCAATAACGCCGGTGGAAACACTATTATTCCGATCTTCCTCTAAACTCAAAAGCTGGGCATATTGCAATAATTCATTTTCGTCCATATCAAGCTCTTCTTGAGGATTAAAATGTTCCCGTTTCAAGTATTCCCTTTGTTCAAACTCCTCAATTCGATCTTGCCTTTCTGACTCGGCCTGTTCTCGATGTTTAGCAACCTCTTCGCCAATGATGGCCTCCATTTGCTTATGCCACTTGTAACTATCCGTTGGGTTGGCTTTAGGCCGCATGGATCTCGAAACGCCGGACTTTGCTTTTTCACTGGCATTTCCACCAAAATTTTCTGCAAAAACTGATATACTGATTGCTTGGATTCGTGTTCCATTAGCAATAGTGATCCACGAATAATGTGAGTTTATGTCATGGACTAGTCTATCGTGCAATGGGTGGATGGTGGTTATGTTTTCATTTAAAATGCCGATATTTATTCCTCTGACTAGTCTGGATAATTCATTTGGAGATAATACATCAGAAATGTTGACTGAATTTTGGAACTCTCGTGCTATTTCTTGCTCATGAGCTTCCCAATCTTGAGTGCTTCTGTTGACTATGCCTTGAGCAGAGAGTAAATCTGAACGTGAATCATGAGTAATCGATGCTGGGTGGATACTCCAAAACCACGGATCAAGGCGCTGAGGCATATCAGCCGGAAGCGGAGGAGCCTCATCCTGTGGTTGGGCAAATTCACCATTCAATGGTGGCACTGCATTTCGCATAGCACGCCTTTGGGCCTGCCCACCTTCCCAGAAATCGTTGATCATTTGCCCTATCTGACGATTTGATGTTGATGGTGCTGCAGTGTTATTTTCACCATCATCTCGATCATGGCGATGTCTTCGGTCTCCTCGACCACCACCTCTACAGCGGAATGAACGCATCAGTGATCCCGTCGTATGTTCCCAAACTTTGACATGCCCATCTCTAGAGGCAGTAATTATCTTGAGCTCGTCTATATGTATGCTTGATATTGGAGATGTGTGGCTCTCAGAGTAGAAAACAGGTGTTTTGGGCTTGTTTAAACCAACAAATGGGTTTGTACAATCTGCCCATATCATTACTCTACCAAGTTTATCGCCAGCAGCTATCAGAGGAGTCGGCTTATAGCCACTTGACCTGGCCTGTAAAGTTTCTTGTGCTTCTGCTGATAGTTTAGGTTTGAGCCATTTTAGGGCCGTAATTTCTGAAAATGGGATGTCCATTGAATATTCAGATAAAAGCTTGCCATCTGGGATTGAGTATTTCCATAGACCATCTCTGTGGTTGCTTTGGCCATAGGGCGGAGCGGCAGCTACAAGGACAGACATGCTGGGTTCATCGACTATAAATTGGACTATTTCACATGGCAAGGGCCCTCCTTTTCCAATTGGGATAATGTTTGTCGGTTTTCTGGAAATATTAGCCATGGATGTGGCTGAGTATGTGAGCCAAGGGATGCCTGGAATCTGTGCTTCTGGTAACTGAGACTGGAATAAAGTGCCAGCTTGAGCTGGTTGAGGTACATCAGGGCCCACCATATCAGCGCCAGCTGGCGGTGCTATAATGGTTTTGGGTATCAATATGCTCCTTAGGTCCCAGACCAATAAGCAGCCTGCTCGAGTACTTCCTATTATCCATCGTCTTTGGATTAATGCCAAATTGTGGATTGCAGATTGTGGAGATTGAAGATTGCATAGTAGATCGCCAGTTCTGGCATTCCAAATCTTGACTAGCCAGTCAGTTCCAGCAGTGACCAAGACATCCAGACCACCAATAGCATGTCCGATGTTTTTAGTGACTGATGAATTCTGAGAATGTGAGGAACCAGGAGACTCCCAAGCATCAGGATCTTCGGCATTCTCTTTGTAATGCTTGTGTGTTTTATCTCCACTGGCTTTTGAAATATACACTGCAGTTACAACTCCCCTATGCCAATTCGCTTGATCAGTCCTGGTATGCTTGAGTTTAGTACCTAGGGAAAACATATGGGTAACCGCCACCGATCCATCTCTTCCACCCCACAAAATATGTGAACTCGAAACATCAATAACTTGAATTCTTCGTGGCCTTCCGGCATTTATAACCTCACCATCTTCTGCGTCAGACCTAGGCCCAGTTGAAAATATCATACCTTTTGTCTCATTGTCTTTGGCAAACACTTTTCCAATAGTAGGATCACATCTCATGGCAACACCATGAGTCAAAGATATTGCAAGCATCCAGTTATTTTCCCAGTCAGTGAATATTTTGTGGATTGTGCCGATTCTGGCATTAAACTCTAGTCGTTTGACGCGTCTTCCTAGTTCCCACTTCCTATATCAATAAACCCATCATCATTAATCGGATGGTATGACAAATAAAGGAGAGACTTAATACAAATGGGTGGTCATTAACATTAATTACCTCAGATAGGTCAATCTCTGGAAATATTCATTTCTCCAGCTACTAGTAACTCTTAATCTTGAATTATAGCTTGCATTCGATCCTCTCCGATCCAAGTGGTATTCGCTAGCTGAAGGTGTCAGACATAATGTTATATCGAGATTGTTTCCATCCACGGACAATAATTGATATGGCAGCTTTTTCCCAAGATATGTCATCAAGGCCTTTTTCCATATTTGGCTGTCAGTCAGGATAGCATACCAACGGGGACAAACCAATATCAGCTCATTCTAATACACACCATCAAAAATATATATATTATAATTCCTGTATGGATCATAAATTACACAGGTGAATGAGAATTTACCATATCTTCCAATGGGATGTGAGCAAATATCTGTATTAGGAGCTCATCAGATAACCTCGAGTTTATCTTGTCGACATTTTTATTTTGTTGCGAAAGTACTTGCTCAGGCTTATTCGGATCTAATATCGTGAACTCGGACTGGTCTATACCAGTAGTATTTCTATCAATATCACTACATATGAATAGAGATATATATATATAGCCTCTTAGCAAACTCTGGTTTTGGTTTCAAAGATGAAAAATTCATATACACAAATGAATATTGCTGTGTTAATTGGCATACCCCATTGCTATTGCTACTACTGTTGCCGCTATTCCAAATTGCCAAGTTTTGAATTTAACTTTTGCTGGTGGTGGTGCTAGTTATTTAAATAATACAAAGGAAAAAAAACAGGCAAGGGATCAAATTTTAGTGTGATGATGACGGGGAATCAAATAAACATTTGTAAACCACAATGTGACGACAACCAGGGAAGGAACCAATCAACATTTGGTTTACCTAAACGAGTTTGCCAAGTTTTCTAGACTCAGATCATGGCAGTTGTTGGCCATCCCAATTAGCCACTAATTAGCTGTTGCTATTGCGGTCCTTAAGATCTCTGCCAAACGGGGTACTAACGCCCAAAGAGGAACTAACCCCATACCCAAAATATTACTATTAGTAATACACAGAACTCTACGGTCATGTTGTACTGGAAGTTAATGCCACATGATGTAGCTTGAGCGAATATGTATTGAAAGTGAAGGCAAAATGGCCAAAATCAATCACAGGCCAACTTGTGTGCAATTCCCAGCGATTCACCTTGTCTAAGACATTATGAATTCTGATCATATATGGTCAGAGTTCACAAGACCTTAGGCAAAATGGGCCCACAGGAGTTGCATATAGAATAGCTGATGATTGGGGCAAATATGAGGACCTATTTCTCTCCCTGCCATACTCTTGGTAACCTATGAACTTTGATTATACATACGACTCATGGCAAAAATTTTGAAGGCAACTCCAGGCAAACTGACCTGATGTTTTTATGGAGAAAAAATTGACCATATTTATTTACAAATATATCTACACTAAATGTCAATCTAAAAACTAAACAAGACAATTTTGAAACATTAATAGGATGGTGAGAGGATGCGGGATAACATAGTTTATAAAATTATGTGTATGGTTAAAGTTAACCTTAGATCGAAAGCATGGTAGACAAAAACAGGATCTTGGGTTTTGACCCAACTATAAGCCATTTTACATGCAATTCCTGAGGACCCATCATTTTTGTCTAAATTCTGTGAAATCTGACCATATATAGCAAGTGAAACAATTGACTAGTCAGTAGTTCCTAAATAAACGTTGGAACACATGTCGAATAAATCTGATCTTTTTTGGACTGCTCTTAGAACATGCCATGGTGTTAGCATAACTTTTGGTAAGTTGATATTAACTATTGCATCGCTGATATTTTGGTGGTCGGTATTTTTGGTGGTAGTAGCAGTAGTAGTTAGACCAATTTCTGATAGTGCCACAGATAGTTTTGGTGAATTTGCTTGAACATCACCATGGCCACTTTCTTTTTGGTTGCTTGGTGATGGCTGTGGTTTATCAACATCTTTTTCTGCCATAGTGGCTTTACTATTGTTGTTATCAATGGAGGACTTTCCTAATTCTTGGCAATCCACACTTTTTTGTTTCCGGATCTGATTAGCTGACTCATTGACCAAATCCCTCAAAAACAATTTTGCAATATCAGTCATCAATTTTCCGACAACAACTCTTTGATCAATTGCTTCTTCGAGTGACTTCCTGTCTGCATTGACAAGACTGACCATACTTTTACCACTATCAATCTCGACAACTGATGATAATGAAGATAGTCCCAAAGCCTTGCTGTTGGCATCCGCCAGGCCGTGATGGTACTTTGGTAAGAGAGATGATGATGGTCTTGTACTTGTTCCCTTCGATAACCTGGAAAGTCCATTGGTATTATCCTCAACATCTGGGTCTTTGTTGGTTTGATATTGCGATAATCTTGCTGCTGGTGTGGTAAACAATTCCAAAGGTCGAATCACATCAACCCAAACCCAATCTATTAGCTTCATTGTCATCAACATCCTTGTTGGTTTTGACTTTACTATTTGCTTATTTTCATCAGGATCGGTTATATTACGGTGGTAGGGCTGCTGCTGCTGGTCATGGGCCATCGTCATAGCTTGTTGGCGAATTTGACTAGTTATTTTTTCAAACAAACTCAAACACCCTTGATTACCGCTATCCTTACCATCAATAATGCTTGAAATTGATTTTGAACTAGCAGTGACAGAGCCTGCTTGGAAATCTTCGTCAATATCCAAGTCTTCATTACCATCGTCGTCCAGATGATCCCAGCCTTTAGGCAGTCGTTTGACCAATTCTGAAAGTCGACTCAATGTTGAATTATGGCTATTGAGCTTACTATCGCCACACCATACTGATCGGCAAATAGAGCTGCAGTAATCCTTGGTAGTCATTGTATCGTCATTGTCGTTGCCAAAAAATAAGTTACCGCATGTCATACAATATTTCCTTATTGTCATTGTTGTAGGCTGTTGCTGAATTTGTATGGCCGTAACACCCTCATCATTGCCTTTATCAGCATTTGTTTTGTCAAACTGTTGATCAGACGACGATGACAAGGATGTTTTTGATTCTTGCTTTATCAAAGCCAAAGTTTGTTGTTTATCAACAGGTTTATTTGTGCTATCATTTAAAGGAATTTGTGATTGACAATTATCACCAACCACTGCAGTCTTTACAGACTCTGATTTAGGATAGGCTACTTTGTTGTCAGCAATTTCCTGTTTTCCGCTATTATTGTCTGTAATGATTTGTGGTTGTGTAGTGGATGGGCTAGGTTTGGCCAGTGCAATTTCTGATAAATCATCATTGAGCTTTGAAGTGGTGTCTTTAATGGATAAAGTGGTCTGTTTATCGTCGCCATTACTATTAATAACACTACCAGTAGTGACCGATTCTACTCTCATTTCTTCTACATCTGTATCACCATAATCGTTACATTCTTCATGCTCGATGCTCTTTGGGTGCGGGGTAAAATGATATTGTCTTAACCATATTTTAACAGCCTTTGGTCCATTCTTTTGCAACTTGTTGATTGTCTGAAATATCTGAACCATGGACTGTCCATCAATAATTTGCACACACTCTTTAATGGCCTTTATATGTTCTTGGTTATCTACACCAACTAATTCAAGGAATGTTGTAAAGCATTCAATGGCTCGTCTTTTATCAAGGACTATTTTTCTACCCCCAGGCTGAGAGCCACCTGCGCTACTTGATGCTGTTGATTGCGGTGGTGGTTCTTTCATTCCAGAAAATCGCGAAAGGGTTGTTTCTTGTGAATTCGGTTTATTTTCTTTGTTATATGATGTCTGATTTTGCACACTATTAGTAGCTGTTGAGGTTTTATCATTTTCTTTTTTTACTATTGGCTCGGGAGTAGGGGTCTTAGATTGTCTATATCGTCTATTTCTTAGAAATACAGACTTTTTACGTTGCGGAATTCCTCGTTTGCCAAGTATAGCAGAAACCAAGTGCTTATGGATTAATGCTGCTCTCTGATATTCAGATGAAAGTCTTTTTCCAAGTGGTGATTTTTCTTTCCATGTTTCGGTTGATGAAAATACAGTATATTGGTAGTTTTGTGTGTCATGTTGGTTATTAGGCCGTGGTGGTATAGGCTGGGAAAGAAATAGTAGCAAGGGGTGTAGTAGTTTTGGTAGTGGTGATTGTTTATCTAGGGCTGTAAATATTGGACCATCAAAGTAATCATCTTGGGGTAAAACACAAGACTCGCTGTTGTTGCTGTTATCTAGTAGTAGCTTGATGGGAGTAAAGGCGTCGAGACATATTGGAAAGGCACGACAAGCAAATCCCATCAATATACCAAGAACAGGGTGTATAGGATCTCGAGGCTTTTTTGGAAGAGGCTGCAGTGGTGCTACTTGTTGCTGTGTTATTTTAGTGTTTACTGTTCGGTTAACAACAGGTGTTTCTTTTGATTGGATCTTGTCATCAGATTTATTCTCCTGGTCTTTACAATCAATAACAGAAGAAACAGTGACCGCGCTATTGTATCTATTAGGGCCAACCCTATCTACAAAATCAGCACCAACCTGCATAGATGTTGATAAGTGTTTATTGTTCTCACTAGTTGATGAATCCTGACATGTTTTTAGGACCGCCCTAGCAATAGATTTTCCTCTACTGCTACCATCACTGTCGGCATTACTATCGGCCTTTTTCTTATCTTCTTGAGTAACATCAGCACCACCAAGCTCATCAACACTTCGAAACTTTGACAAACGATCCAACTCAATGTCGATAATTTTCTGTGATCCCATGACTGTTCTCCCACTCTGAAACTTATCCAGCTCAATTACTGTCACCAGATCAACGGGTTTATTCCTCTTATCAACAAAAAACAGCTGCAGACGAATAGGAAATTCCCCCCAGCCCATTCGTGACAATTCAAACTCAAATGGATCCATGATGTCGACAATATCATTTGGTCGATAAGATGGGTGTAGAAAGTATCGGACTTTGCGTATAAATGTACCAGGTGGCTGTTCACCTGCTGGAGTTCGCACAGTAAATGTCCATTTGTGGGTGTGGCTAGCAAATTGGGGCAATCTTTTGTCAACAGCCACATATTTTGACACGTTTCCTATAATTATTTGTTTTATGACGTGGAAGCGTGATTCTCGAGGTGGTGGTTGTGCATATGCCATGTGCTGGGTTAGGAACAATGGAATGTCACTATTTTTATTTTGTTGTTGCTGATCTATGATAGGTGTGGTCGCGCCTGGAGTGGATGTGGTGGTTGGGTCATTTTGATTATTTTTTTGAGGTTTTGGCTGAGATCGATTGCTGATACCTTTACCAGCATGAACCCTGCTATCACCATTATTGTATTCATCCTCTTCATCTCCCTCTTCATCGAAATCAACATCTTCTTCATATACTTTAATTTTTGGCTGATTTAGCTTTTCCAGAGTATCTCTGATCTCAGACCTTTGCTGTTCACTGAGTTGACTTTCAAGCAGCGACATTCCAAGTCTCATGTTGCTATTACTACTTGTACCAGCTGCTACAGCTCCAGAAGAGATTGACGAAAATGGGGCAGCCAATGGAGCCATTCTTCTAACAGGATGGTTGGCAGGAATTTCCGCCTGGTCATTTTCAACCAAAACGCCACATATATTTGCAGCCTCGGCATGACTGGTGAATTCCATCTCATGAACAATTCGACAGTGGTTAATGAAACCTTGAAAAGTGGCAAAGTTTGTTCGACCGCAGCCGGGACATGTTATACGAATAAACTTTTCATCCTGTGTTTGAGCATATAAACAGCCTGAGGAGGAATTTATGGTTGATAATCTGTCCCGTCTATATCCTCTGGTAGATGTCGAGTTGTCGTAGAATTCTGAGTAGTTTACATTCCTAGCAGATTGTCGCACAGGTGGTGGTGTTGAAATATTTGAAGATGATGATAAAAGGTTAGAGAAGGTATTTCGAGAAAGTCCGCCAAATCTTTTATCCTTTCCTGATAAAGCAATACTTAATAAACCAGAATTATTTGGTGTTATTCCATTATGTTTATTGAGTATACTCGATTGGACGACATCTAGCATTATTTGAGTTTTTTGAATGCTTGATTCAAGTTGATGTATTTCACGCTGTTTCATGTATATTTCAAGATTAAATTGTTGTTCAATTATTCTCCGGACCTTCTTTTTTGTCTCAGGATCTGTTATAGATACACAATGCATAAATGGGTGTATTAGAAACATTTGGTCTGCTGTTAAATAGTGGCATGATGCATAAATAGGATACCTTTACCCACTTTATCTCTTTATGGCATCATTTCAGTAATAATAGCTAAGCTTGTTTATAATAGTAGACTTACCATCAGATATAGGTGCAAAGTTAGGTTTCCTCTTTTTTCTTCCTTGGGTATCGCTCTGTGGTTGTGGTGATTGAATAGAAGTACTTTTTGTTGGGGCTGCATTGTCTTGGGAAGGTTGTTGCTGTCTAAGCAAGTCGTCATTTCCTTCTGGGGGTAATTCAGACATGCCTAAAATAGCGGAGAAGTCACGTGCATATGGATATGATTGTTTATATGTATATATGCGTGAATATGTGAATGCAAAACCAAAATTTTTAGCTTTACTTTATAGGATCAAGAAGAGGGTAAAAAGAAAAAGACTTCGCACTAGTGAATTTTTTGAGCACGCAGGCATTTGATTTGTCATATCAGCTACTATGGGATTATAAATTTATTTGGCCTCAACCTGGCATTTTATAATTGGCTGTACGCTATAATAATTATGACAGTAGTATTACAAAATTATGATACATAATATGGATCATAATTTTTGAAGGGAGAATATTTATAGGGGAATCATAGCCAAATGGATAACTATATAGCCCTTCAAAAATTATTACCCATATTATTGTATTTATATCCTACAAATGCTATGTAGATTAGTAACTTTAAAGAATGAAATTAAAAACGCTACACCATACACGTTAATAATTAACTAACTTTGGGAAAATAAAACTGTTTACAAGAATGAAAAATAGTTATCAAACTAATCTCTCAAATTCCGATAATTGAGATTGTAAAAAATGCGCCAGTAGCAGCTGTTGTTTTGAATGCCAAAAACATCACGAAAACAATTTAACAAGTTTCAAATTTACCTTCCGCTTAGTTTCTTTCCTCAGCTCCGCAGCAGCATCTACAACAATGACAATATCAACACTAAAAGCAGTCAATAGAATAAAATGGCGTCAGCACACTGTCAACCTTGCATAAATAACGGAGAAAACTGACCACTAAGACCGCGTCAAATAAATCATGCTAGCTCAAATTCAAGGCACATGTACAGGATGTTGCGTTTTGTTGAGTCCTAGTCTTCTTTTTGCAAATTGTATTGTCCGTGTCTATGTGTGTGGGAGCATTCTACGTTTTTTTGGGTAACGGAATAATCTGCGTTCAGAGGGTAAATAAAAGCCAGATGACCATTATGTAATTTGATGTTATCGGTTCGCTACTCCTGGCTAGTTTGTAGTTTAAGCTCTCCTGCTGGAAGCTTCTAGCATTAGCTACATTGTGATTGCCGTTATGACCCGAAAAGGTATCTCCTAACTACAATTACACTTACACCGAGTATAATCGGCATGCCTGTCCGTTTGTCTATGTACCCACCTTCGCACATGAAAGAATCATGTTTACTTTAACCATATGGCAGCGTGTGGCGATGGCAGAGATTGGTATGCATTAATGACTGTCGCTTCTGCTGCTGCTCCTGCTTGCTTCATCTTGACTTGCGGTGAGGTAAGGTCCAAACCAAGTAATTCCCGAATAATCTTCACTTCCCCCTCGTTTAATTGCCATTTATTCACGGGCCGTTGGGACATGCATTAAAGCATAAATCAGTTCGAGAGTGTGGGAGAGTCCTCGCTCCCCTTCGTCCTCACACCAGCAATTTTCAACAAAGGAAGCCGAAATGATCCAAAAGGAGGGTGACGTCATGGCCACCGAATAAAAGCGATATATAATAGAATTCAGAGAACCCAAAGGATTCAATCACATCACATCATTATTTCAGCGCCTACCGAATCATAGCATATTCGTCGCTGTGTCTGTCTGTGTCCTGTGAGCTCCGACGAATCGCTGAACCCTCCAGTACGACTACAAAAGAGCTCTCCTCCTCTGCGTCCGTGCTTCTTGCACCAGTTCTTTTTCTTTCTACATTATTCATAGTTCTTGAATAACTCCAGCAGTTTTTAATTGTTGTTTCTTCAGTTTTTACTCTTTTTTGCCCGTTGCTGCTGCCTGATTGCCTGCAGGACAAGCCTATTCATTTAATTTTTATTTATCCTCTCCTGCTGCTATTTTCGTGGATCCGGAGGACATACAACACAGTCAGCGTGTGACAGTAGCTCTACCTCCTTGTTTTGCTTAAATTTGCCGCTATTGTCTCATACCTCGCCCACACGCATACACACATACAGCTTGTTCTCTGACCTTTCTTTTGAACCAAACAAAAGACCACGAGATACGTGTGTTTGAAAGTCAGCCAGTTGTTAACTGAGTGAGTGCACCGAAGCTGTTGGGCTCTTTGCTTTTGCTGCTGTTCCGTTTATCACATAAATCACTCACGCGCTTGGCAGATCGTTCGTTATATCGCCTTAGTGCACACAGCACACAAAAAAAAGAACAAGGAATTCTCTCTTCCTCACTTTTTTGCTGTCAATCAAATTATCTATTAATCTCTTTCTCTCTCCCAGTGGTTCTCTCCACTTCGCTATCATTCATTCAGACAGTCTCTATCTATCTATCTTCTCTACACTTATCTAATATAACTTCTCCTTTTCGCTTCAACTTTATTCCACTGAACTCTGTTTTTCCTCCCCCTCTTCCAATCTGGGATTATACACAAACACACGCATAAATACGTACACATACCACGTCTATATACCACACTATTGTTACATAGTCATAAATCAAGATGCCTCCATCCCTTTCACCAAACTACGATGACTCCGCTTCATCCAAGATATCCCCACCACCATATCTTCATGGCAATGAGAATAAGACAGGACAAGATAATGGCGGCAGCGGTGGCAGACAGTCTCGGTTGATAGTGGTTTCTAACCGTCTACCCGTAACGCTGTCCAAAACCGATGGTGGAAAATGGGCCGTCAAGCTAAGTTCTGGTGGCCTGGTGTCGGCCTTAAGTGGGTTGAAAAAGGAAATGTCCTTTACATGGGTAGGATGGCCTGGGCTGGATTTTCCAATGAGTGAGCGACCTCAGATCCATGACCTAATGGCTGAGAACTCCTGTGTGCCAGTATTCCTAGACAATGAAACTGCCGAATTGCATTATAATGGATTCTCTAATAGCATATTGTGGCCATTGTTCCACTATCATCCCGGTGATATAGCATTCGAAGATCGTGTATGGGAAGCATATAGAAGGGCCAACCAGGCATTTGCCGATGCAATTTGGGATATGGTTCAAGACGGCGACTTGATATGGATTCATGATTATCATCTAATGCTTATGCCCCAAATGTTACGTGAAAAATTGGGCCCAGAGGTCAGGAATGTCAAGATTGGGTGGTTCCTGCACACTCCCTTCCCAAGTAGTGAAATTTATCGAATCCTTCCGGTTCGCAAGGCAATCCTTAAGGGTGTCTTGGCAGCTGATCTTTTGGGATTCCATACCTATGACTATGCTCGCCATTTCCTATCAAGTTGTACTCGAATCCTTGGGCTTTCTTCTACGCCAGATGGATTGGATGTTGATGGCAGGGTTGTTCGAGTTGGCACTTTCCCAATCGGAATTGATCCAATTAAATTTACTCAGGCGCTCAAGACTGAACCGGTTAAAAAACGTATCAGCGACTTTGAACGCAAATTTGAAGGAACTCGGGTTATTGTTGGTGTTGATCGACTCGATTATATCAAGGGCGTGCCTCAGAAATTTTTGGCCTTTGAACAATTTCTTACAAAATATCCCAAATATATTGGCAATGTTGTGTTGGTTCAAGTTGCTGTACCTTCTCGTGGAGATGTTGAAGAGTATCAGCAGCTTATTCATAACGTCAACGAGTTGGTTGGTAGAATTAATGGCAAGTTTGGAACCGTTGAATATACCCCAATCCATTTCTTACACAAATCAGTTGATTTTAATGAACTCGTTTCGCTTTACGCCTCATCCGATGTTTGTTTGGTCACTTCGACTCGTGACGGCATGAACTTGGTTTCTTATGAGTATGTTGCATGCCAAGCGAAACGGCATGGCGTGCTTATTCTTAGCGAGTTTGCAGGTGCCGCCCAGTCACTTAATGGCTCCATAATAGTCAACTCGTGGAATATACAGGAAGTTTCTGAAGCCCTACATGAAGCCCTATCTCGGACACCTGAAACCCGTGAGACCGACTTCAACAATCTGTATCGATATGTATCAAAGTACACTGCTGCATATTGGGGCATGTCCTTTGTGAATGACTTGCGTCAAGTTAGCAAAGAAGCAGACTCTGTTGCTTGCCTTCCATTGTTGACCTCAAACACACTAACTGATGCGTTCCGGGTTTCCAGTCACAAACGCATCATTCTTTTAGATTACGATGGTACTTTGATTACTACTGAAAACATGCCAGGATTTGCCAAACCAACAAAGTTGGTTATTAGTCTACTTAAGCGTTTGACTGCACTGCCAAATACTCTGGTGTATATATTGTCTGGTCGTACACGTACTGATCTTGATTTGTGGTTTGAATTTGTCGATGTTGGTCTGTCGGCTGAACACGGATGCTTCTATAGGCACCCACGTGCATTTTATCAAACCACTACTGTTACTTCTGGACAAGACAAGGGTTTATCCCCTGAATCAATCCCTCGTCCTGAATGGCACTGTAAGGTCGAAAACATTGACCCATCATGGAGAAAAACGATCATGCCATTGTTCTTGCATTACTATGAGCGTACACCAGGCTCACACATCGAGAACAAAGAAATCGATGTTACATGGCATTATCGTAACACTGATCCTGAGTTTGGTGGATGGCAGGCAAGAGAACTCCAAGTCAATTTGGAGAAGGTCTTGTCTCATATGCCTTTAACTATTGTGCGTGGCGATAAGACTGTGGAGGTTCATCCCGCTGCTGTCAACACCGCAACATCGATTCGTTCAATATTGTCCGATATATCAGGTGGTAGTCAGGGTGATGAGATAGATTTCCTTTTGGCTTTGGGTGATGGTAAATCTGATGAAAGTTTGTTTACGTACTTAAAGAATGATCCAAAATATAATCAGCGCCCTAATGTACTGAGCGGAACTGTCGGCCGTAAGCCCACTGAGGCCAAATTCTATATCCCGGATGTTACCAACGCTGTCCAGATTTTGGTTAACTTGGTTGATACTGTTGAAAGCCACCATCAGCCATTTTAAGCTTTAGTATATACATACATTATTTCTAGCTTGCTTGGTTATTCAGTTGCTTATTTGCTATATCTATTTTATTTCTTATATTTGTCTGTTTGTAGTTAAAGTATCTTTTATCAATCCTATCCTCCACTTCTTTTTGTGTGTTGCCTATTAGTTTTTGATTTCTTCTAGCCAACTACCACAATCACCATAGTACTGTGTTAAACTAAAGTATTCACTCTACTACTATGTTTTATATAAATAAAATTTGTAATTTAACATCTCATTTCAGTACAACATTCTTCACTTTCTAAAATAGCTAATTTCTGTGCAGCAGTGATCAATAATGTATATATGAATAAAAATGCTATTGATGAGATGATACTAATTATTACAAAGCTCACGGCTAATAAGTAAAAGGCTAGTCTGTTCACTAGCCTTCTGCAACTCCATGCATTCCTTCAATAATCGCTCCTCCTTCTTAGCATCTTGGTAGAGTTTGACCAAATCCTCTGCGACCTTGAATGCCTAAAGCAAAGCATGTAGATCAATTTGAGTTCGTATGAAAGTAAACTGAAAAGGAATCTATTTTGTGTTGAAAACCAAGGGAATTAAAGTATAAATACCTTGAATGTATCATTATCGCCATCACCATTGCCAATGCTCATTTTGGCAATATTTTCCGAATCATAATCATTCGATGAAAAGAATAATGACTTTACAGTTTCAGTGAATACTTGGATTTGTTCAATAACCGAATCTACACACAGAGAAGAGAGATAAATATATATATATATATATGTATATTTACATTGGTTGATTCAACAATTAATAGCGATAACAGCAACGAATTTTTTAGATATTTGGTTTTGGCTTTAAAAGCTTACCAAATGATGATATATGAACTTGGGAAATCGGCAATACTCTGGTAGTAGTTTCAATACTAGCCGCAAATTTCTCATAGCTCTGTTTTACTTCGGATATTTTGTTACCCATTATGATTAATGTATTTTGCTACAATTTGATAGTCACAATAAAGTAGAATATTTGGATATTATACATTTTGTTTTGTTATGTTTTGTTATGCTATGCTATGATGTGTGCTTGTAGACCTACGTTTTGATCCAGCCAAGTTTTTAGCGCATAAATATGATTCATTGCATTCAGCTTCAATCTTTTTTCAGCCAATTCTTTTTTCAAATCAATTAGTCTTTTATTTTCGGATTTAAATGCACTCTAAATACGCATACAACAAATGGATTAATATATATGTAGATATTAAATTTGACTGGGGTTCTTATTATTATTAATATTATTGATCAGCTACATATTTACCTCAATTTGCTTACTCAGTTGTTCGAAATTCTTTGTTGCTCTGGCATCAATTAAAGTCCACTGCAAGTATTCGCCGTATACTGTGTCGAAATCGTTTATGTCTATCTTGGCCTCATTCTTTTCTGGGACAGTCTTTTTTACACTCGATGATGGTGATGGCGTAGCTGGGATTGTTTTGGAGGGAGCTGCTTTGTTTAATGTAATAGGGGATGGTTTTGAGGCAGCCTTCTTATTAGGAGATTTTGCATCTTTATCTAAATCTAGTTTAGTTTCAGATACTTTTCTTTTGGAGGAACCTGTTTTTGTAGTGGTACTTTCTGATTGGTCCTTGTCTTCACTCTTTAATTCAAGCTGCCTTAATCTTTCACTTCGTCTTCGTGGAGCTGGAGATTCTATGGTAGACGCTAATGATAGTCTTTTATTATCTGGGCTAAGTGGTGACTTCGATTTCGTGCTTGAACTAGTTCCAACAGCACTGGCAGTATTTTTCTTTGGCGTGGCCTTCTGTGTTGGGGCTGGTAATCTGGCTGCAGTTTTGGGTTTGACTACAGATTTAGTGGTCTTTGCGGTTGCCGGCTTTTTGGTAGTTGAAGTGGCAACAGAAGATAATGGATTTCTGACAAATTTTTTTGGTCCAGATCTTTGTAGAGTAGAAGTTGCAGGTGCGGCTGTTGTTGTTGTTGTTGCCCGTGAGCTTGGTCTTGTGGAGGGTAAAGCATTTCTTTTGGTCGCTAATGAACTTGCTGTTACAGGTTTTTTGGTGAAAGCAGCACCAGTAGAGCCGGAGGGTGTAGATTTGGATTGCATATATCTAGATTGAACAATTCGACCTATTTAATGTAAGATGGGTTATGTATTAGCAAGTATTCTGTGTAACATTGCTTTTAAAGGATACCTTAATTGGCCAATACCTTTTTTAGCCAGTCTACTAGAAACCGTGGTAGTAGCTGTTGATGGAGTTGAAGCATTCTTTTCAGCTGGCTCTTTAGTAGATTCAGCCTTGCTGTCTTTGGCGTCTTTAGTACCTATTTGCTTAGTAGGTTTGGGTGGCATGGTCAAGAAGTTGAGACGAGATTGTATGAGGTATCTTTATAAAGCTTTGTAAAATGATTTTCTATTACTACCTTTGTTTACATGTTTTATGGGTTTAAAATTCCAAAAATTTCTATAAAAGGTCTGAAAAGACCACTCCAATTCAAGAAAACAATCATTCAAATAGTCCTTAAACTGGGATAGACAGGATCAAGGTTTATGGAATTTTGTCAAGTAAAACCCTAAGCGTCTAACTCCACCCTTAACATTACATTGATTTGAATATTTAAGATATTTCTATTATAAAACAAATAATGAAATGCTTTCGCAAAACTCGAGTTTTCTATTTTTAAGCGGTGGTAGTAGTAGTAGTTTCTATTGGTGTTTCTTTTTCTGGTGTCTGTGGACCCTTGTATAAATGCCAGTCATACTTTAGAGTTCCAGGAATACGTTCTGGTATATCGCTAAGCTGCTTTCCTCTCCAGAATTTGAATCCCCAGGCTTTTCCATGAATAGGTTGCTATTATCACCAAATAACAATAAGATTGTTTGTTCATTGTCAATAATTATATATGGCCAGGAGAATAGGTTTATTGAAATGAATGGCTTACCCCATCAATGTTCTTAAAGTGAACTTTCTTTACTTTCCAATAGCATCCAGCAAATCCCTTTTCATCCCAGCGTACTTGTTGCTATTATCAAAAACAAAAATAATAATGACAGTGTGAATGAGTAAAGTCAATATAGTCATTACTATAAAAATCGTTAACGACCTCCTTTGAAAACATTGAAACTTTCTAATAAATGCTTTGTTAGTACTTACTACAACTGAACCAACGCCATTAAATTTCTGTACATTAAGGACTTCAAATAAATTCTTCTTTCTTTGTATATAGGTCTGAAGCGGATTTCCTTCGAGCTTGGAGACGAATTCTCTGGCGACTTTTGACATTCTTAATGTATATATGATATGAATAAATATAGATTCGAGGACGAAAAAATGTTACAAAATCTCTGTAACTTGATGGTCACTTTGAATGGGTTCCACAGAAACAGAATTTAAACTACAAATCTAATCGTGATAATATTAAGGCGGCAAATGAAAGTTGTGGAACAAGTTAATTAGTCGTAATTGTAACAGATAGCTTGGGCAAGGGTTGTTGCTCAAAGTTGTTGAGAAAGCCATCCTCAGTGACAAGGTCGGACATAATCTAATTGATCGGTTTAAAATTTAATCAAATAAAAAATGATTTTGTTTAAACAAAAAAGTGTGCATGTAATAAAACAATGAGTTCAAAAAAATAGTTTTAATTATCCTTCTGAGTTTTGCTGTTTGTAGTCACTAGTAACTTATACCTTTCTTATTCTTTCTATTTCTCTTTTTATTCCTTGTTATATATACACACATATATATAAAGGATAGAAAAACTATAGCTACTCCTACTTCCCTCTTCAACTATTATAACGACATACCCAAAATAAATTAGCAAAAAAAACAAGACACACAAATATAAAAGAGAGAAATGAGAACTGATTTCAAATTTTCCAACCTATGTGGCACAGTCTACAAACAAGGAAATCTAATATTTACTCCCGACGGCTACTCGGTCATAAGCCCTGTAGGAAACCGCGTAACAGTATTTGATCTAAAAAATAACAAATCCGAAACCCTACCTTTCGAAAACGACAAAAACATTACCCACATCGGGCTAACACCAAACGGCAACCTACTGCTATCAATTGACGAAGACGGTAAAGCTGTTCTCGTAAACTTCAGACGTCGCGCTGAACTACACCGATTCAATTTCAAAAAATCCGTAACCGCCCTATCATTTTCACCAAACGGAAAATTCTTTGTCGTAGCAGTTGGTAAACAGATTGAAATATGGAGAACCCCTGGATTTACTCGAGAATTCGCACCCTTCATATTACATCGAAAATATTCCGGCCATTATGATGATATCACTCATATCAGCTGGTCGTCGGATTCGAGGTTCTTTTTGACTAGCTCCAAAGATATGACAACCAAAATCTATTCAACTGACCCAATTGATGGCTTTTCGCCAAATACATTGTCAGGGCATCGTGATGCCGTAGTTGGTGCATGGTTTAGCGATGACATGAAGACTTTGTATACGGTCAGTAAGGATGGTGCTGTTTGTATCCGCAAGTATCGTAAAAAGCATGTAGCTGAGGATCTGGTATTTGGAGAATTTCCCAAAACTGAATCTGGAGATCGGTTTGTAAAGACTATTTGGTTTACTGAACAACGTCAATATTTTGGTATGCCAGGAGTTAGAGTCCAATGTGCTCAATTCCACTCAAAGGCTCAGCTCCTGATTGCTGGATTTTCGAATGGTACTTTTGGAATTTGGGAAATGCCAGAATTTAACCAGATCCATTCGCTTTCTATTTCGCAGAACAAGATCAATGCCGCAGTCATCAATGCTTCAGGCGAATGGTTGGCATTTGGATCAGCTAAACTTGGTCAGCTTTTGGTGTGGGAATGGCAGAGCGAGTCGTACATTCTTAAACAGCAGGGCCACTACCACGATGTTAGCTGTGTTGCCTATTCTGGCGATGGTCAATATATTGCCACAGGTGGTGATGATGGTAAAGTCAAGATTTGGAACTCTTCTTCCGGGTACTGCTTCGTTACCTTCTCTGACCATACTTCGAGTGTTACCGATTTGACTTTCACTAAGGGCAACCAGGTTGTTGTTTCGGCATCGATGGATGGAACTGTCAGAGCGTACGATCTTATGAGATACAGAAATTTTAGAACATTTATGTCTCCAAACCCAGTACAGTTTTCGTCTGTTGCTGTTGATCCTAGTGGCGAAGTCGTCTGTGCTGGCTCCCAAGATACTTTTGAGATATTCTTGTGGAGCATGCAGACAGGAAAATACTTGGACATGCTTAGTGGTCACGAAGGTCCGATCAGTCGCCTAGTATTCCGTCCAGATGGTCTATCAATTGCTTCCAGCTCTTGGGACCACACTGTTCGTCTATGGGATGTATTTGATCGCACACGAGTCGTCGAACGCTTGGAACACACTGCCGAAGTTTTGGCTGTCTCTTACCGACCAGATGGAAAGGAGGTTGCATCTTCTACTCTGGATGGTCAAATCTTGTTCTGGGATGTTGCTAAGGCTTCACAGACTGGTACAGTTGAAGGACGTCGTGACATATCTGGCGGTCGCAAATCTGGTGACAAGCAGACAGCAGAAAACTCGACATCTGGAAAATCATTTAGCTCTTTGGCCTATTCTGCTGATGGAACCACAATTATCGGTGGCGGTAATAGCAAGTATGTCTGTCTCTATGATGTCAAGAGCAAGATCTTGGTCAGAAAGTTCCAGATATCACATAACCAGTCCCTTGACGGAATAAAGGAGATACTTAATAGTCGCAATATGACAGAAGCTGGTGCCATAGACCAATTTGATTCTGATAATGATGCTAGTGACTTTGAGAGCCGACAGGACATGGCTCTACCTGGTGTAAGATCCGGCGATCTCTCAAAACGCAAAGTAAAGAAGGAAGTGCGTACCCGAGGAGTCAAGTTTGCTCCCACTGGTCGGCAATGGGCAGCAGCTACAACTGAGGGACTAATGCTGTATTCATTGGACGATACTTTCATATTCGATCCATTTGAGCTCGATGAAGACGTTACGCCAAAAACAATTCGAGAATTGATGAAGAGAAAGAGCGAATATTTACGTGCACTTGTTAACTCTCTTCGACTAAATGAAAACTATTTAATCCGTGAGGTATACCAAACCATCCCACCAACATCAGTCGCACTTTTGGCCAAACAATTTCCACTAAAGTATTTGGAACGTTTTTTGCGATTCATTGCTTCATTGATGGATCACAGCCAACTCATTGAACTCAACATGTGTTGGATAACTGCTCTGCTTTCAAACCATGGTACCCATATCAAAGCAAACACTGCTAAATTCCAGCCAGTCCTACGTTCTCTCCAAAAAGTCACAACTAGCGTCCATAATGAACTTGGTAGCCTGTGTGATGACAATGTCTACACTCTAGGATACATCATCAACCGCTGCAAGCGGAATAATGACCAAACCAATGGCGATACCAGTGAATTAATCCTCACCTCTGCGCCATTCCTTGAGGGTATCAAGGACGACTCGATGGAAGTTGACAGTGGAGATGATGACAATGATGGGATGGAGGAATAAATAGTATTGAATCTTTCTCTGATATAGATCTTGTTCAACTAAAATAAAAGGCTAGCACTTTTCAACTTTATCACTTTTGTTTTGTACCTTTTCATTCTTTCCTCAAAGTATAATACCAAAATTGTTTTCTTTCAAAAACCATATATGAGAAGCAGATCTAGAATGCTATCTAATGCGCAAATGTAACTAGCTCTAAATTATATTTATGTACTTGTGTTTATAAAAATGAGCGTATAATAATATGTGTTAACTACTAATTGATGAAATGAAGATAAATAAACGTTTTGTATCTACTACAACTCCTTTAAACTCTAGGGAATCACGTTTAAATCCCCCAATAATTTTATACCAAAGTTCTGAGAGAGCTGCTTAGTTGTGAACTGGCTTCTTCAAGTCAGCAGTGTCAAAGCCGGGCATGGGGAAGGACTGGGCAAAGGCCTCAATGCGCTGCTGCAATTCAGGGATCTTGGGGTGTTGCTTGGCAGCAGCGAGGAAGTCCTTAAGCAATTTGCTTCCGCACTGCTCCTGGATCTCAATGGAAAGAGAGACGATCTCGTGAAGGAATTCAGCGACCTTTTCAAAGTCTTCCTCCTTGAATCCACGGGATGTCAAGGCAGATGTACCAAGACGAACGCCTCCAGGGGTAACAGCGCTCTTGTCACCAGCAATAGAGTTCTTGTTGAGAGTGATGTTAACCAAGTCACCAATCTTTTCAATCTTGCTACCGGTGAGGTTCTGTGGCTTGAGATCCCAGAGGACAAGGTGGTTGTCGCTGCCACCAGTGGCCAAAACGTAGCCGTATGAGTTAAGCTTCTTGGCAAGGGCCTGAGAGTTGCTACGAACTTGCTTGGCGTATTCCTTGAATTCAGGTGAGGCAGCCTGCTTAAGAGCGACAGCAATAGCAGCAATGGTGTTGTTGTGTGGGCCGCCTTGGCATGAAGGGAAAACGGCTTGGTTGACACGAGTCTCGAGACTGGTCTTCTTGTCCTCACCGGGATATCTGCGGAAGAAGATCAAACCAGCGCGAGGACCACGAAGAGTTTTGTGTGTGGTGGTGGTAACAATATCACAGTATTCAAATGGGCTGGCCTGTTCCTTGGCAGCGACCAAGCCAGAGATGTGAGCCATATCGCAAAGCAAGTAAGCAGAGTGGTTGTTGGCGATCTTGCGCATGCGGGCATAGTCCCAGTCGCGAGGGTAAGCAGAAGCACCGCAAATCAAGAGCTGAGGACGGAAGAGCTGGGCATTCTCCTCCAAGCGGTCATAGTCGATGATGCCAGTCTTTCTGTCAACCTGGTAGGGCATGGACTGGAAGTAAATTGAGGAAGTGGAGATCTTCTTCTTGTCAGTCTGGTAACCATGGGTCAAGTGACCACCAGAAGGGAGATCAAGACCCATGAGACGATCAAAAGGCTGGATCAAAGCAGTGAAGGCGGCAAAATTAGCAGTGGATCCAGAGTATGGCTGAACGTTAACACCCCACTCACTAGGATCCAAACCGAAGGCAGCAAGAGCGCGTTTTTGGCAGAGAGATTCGATCTCATCAATGTACTCGTTACCACCATAGTAACGAGCACCAGGAAGACCTTCAGAATATTTGTTAGTCAAAGCAGTGCCGTTAGCCTCGATAACGGCCTGGGACGTAAAGTTCTCAGAGGCGATGAGCTCAAGTCCAGAGTACTGGCGGTATTTTTCGTTCTCAATGAGCTGGTAAAGTTCGGGGTCCTCCTCCTTCAAAGGGGTGTTCAGGAAAGCATTCTATAGATCAAAACAGCAACAGGTTTGTAAATAATGGCATGGGGCAAGACACGCAGGGTTATGAAAAAATAAAAACAAGAATATAGTTCTGTGGCGCTTACGTATGGTTCTGGTGCTTTTTGGGCCATGGCTGTGATATATGTATGTGTATGTGAGGTATTAACCTTGTGTACGTCAAACGAAAAGTAAGACTAGAAATAAAATTTAAGGAAAAGAAAGTAGATAAAGTCCAAGAGAACGAATGGGGGAAGATGATGTGTTTTATCCTGACCTTGTTAGAGGCTGTTGGACCTCTTATATCTCTTTCCCCCAGTTGCCCTGTAACAAGAGATCTGTTGATACATGCCTATTCCCTACTCCTTTGATAGCTGTGCTATTCTGATTTGCTGCCTACCAAAAATTTTCACAGCCAATCATGAATACTCACGATACTAACGGATGGGAAAATGGTATCACTGCCACACAGCTTAGTCACTAAAATTGAGAATCCCTTCCCCATTTGTCGAGTATAATACACAGAAGCACCACCGTGTCAAAGTTATTGGTTCAGTTTGCATGTCCTTGGGGCCCTCAAATGGTAGCAAGCAAAATGCCGCCAATAAACCGCGCTAAAAACAGGCTCATGAATGTGATTGGGGATGTTACTTTTTGTGAGTTTGTGTGGTTTATGTGGTAATACCACCAGTGCCCCCATTCTAACAGTTACAGTTCGTATAAAAAAGGTCCCTGTTACTTTTGACTTATAAACTTGCCAGAACGTGCAAAACAGAAAAAGAAAATAGGCATTTTACTTATAACAAGGTCTTGAGTTATAGGCGTTGGTTGATTGACTGATTAGAGACAACCTTTGTGGGAATAAAGTGGTATGGTTTGGTTCAAAAGCGGATAGGACTGTGGTACCAAGACTCATTGAGCACAGATCATCCTATAAACCACTTGTATGAAATATTGACAAGTTTTCTTTTGGTTCAGCAAAGATTAGATCTTCCATTAATCCAGAATTTGTTGATTCTATAACTATGGGCTAGATGATTTGAATGGTTATCATGATGCCACTGTATCATCTGAAATAAATCACAACTATTTGTTGTAAACTTATAACGCGATACTACTGGCAAAACTTGCCACATGATTTGAAAACTATTGTTTAAATTTGTAATTGGTACAATTCTACAATGAGACGGGTTTACCATTTTTAAATTATGTTACTTAACTACAAGCCAAAATTTAAGTTATATAACAGATCAAAGTATACTTCAAGGTAGCTTAAATACATATATGGATGTTTATTTTTAAAAGTGCAGATTGTATTGCAATCTATGTCACCCATAGAAACCATCACCTGAATTGATTTTATGTTGTAGTCGAAAGTGTCCAACTTTCCCATCAAAAAATAATGACCCATATTTGAATTTATAGTTTCTTATTCAGGCAATGCCAGTTCAGCTTTCTTTGCATTGTCCGAATCATCAGAGTCAGAAATAAGGTTGATAGTCTCGATTTCCGAAGTTTTGTCCTTAGCTTCATGAACTAGCACCTGTTTCTTTAATGCTGGCTCTTGCTCAGGTTTTGATTTGTCGCACATTTGTTTTCTCTTTCTATTCGTATAGCAGCATACCATGATATTATTAAGAATGAATATTATTATCATGAGCTTTACAAGTAATTATCCAGTATTTACTTTTTTTGTATGTTGGATTCATTTTGGATTACAACCTCAACATTGACCTTTCGCTTTACACCTCTCGTAGAACTTTTTCCAGTAGAATCTAAATAGAACAAACTATATTTTAGCCAAAGATTTTGTAGCTTTATTGCTCGTATTCCCATAACGTAATATAAAGCTTACCACCAGTTTTCTTTGAATTTGTTTTTCTTCTTCTGAATCGGCCAAGTATAGACATGACTAAAAAATGTTATGAAAATTGAAAACCAAGGTATATTGGGAAGAAAAAATTCATTTAAAACTAAGATTTAAATACTCTCTTCATTATCATGCTGTAGCTAGGTATAAAGTTCAATTGATTTTAGAGATAATTTTTAAAGTGTTATTAAACTATTGTATAATAATACAAAAACGATTTTGATTTTTAATTACTTCAATTTTATAAAATGGCGTCTCTGGATTTTAATTCTTTAAAAGAAACTACATTAATATTTATTTTTAAGTTTTTGTAAACCACAAGTTTGGCTCTAATTCTATTAAAATAGATATTTGCTACTATTCTTTAAATCAAGTATTAGTTTATCATCTTATTGTAAAGTTGTGACCTGTGCTTCTGAAAGTATTCCCAGATGAACGGTGAAGTACCCATATGAACCATAATTTTTGAAGGATGGATGTTTACTAGCAAAACTGGACATTCATTTGGCTGCGATTGCTGCCCCTATAATCCTTGGCCTCCAAAATGTACCCTTCAAAAATATCTTCCATATCACCAATAAGTCAGTATTCATTGATAGAATTCATGTCAGAAATGAATGGGTTATGATATTGATGAGTGCGCATGAATGAAGTTCAAACATAATTGCTTGTTTTTTATGGATAATTTGCAAATTAATTAAAGTGACGCCAAACTCAATAAACATAAGTCCAATAGAAAAGGTTTAGAGTTGCAATAATGTAATTATCAATGAAAACAAACCTTCTAATAATAAAAGGTAATAAAATTCCGCATAAAATTTGTTTCATTGCATCACAATCCTGTGGGGATATATGAAAATGACCTTATAATATCAACAAGGTACATAATAGAGCTATCCCCATACAAACCTTTTTGATCTGTATAGCCACCGTACTATTTATTTTAGTTTCCTTTTCTTTGGCCAGCTGGCTTTTATTCCTTGAGTTCTTTAACCTTCTAATCTTTACCGGATCCACTCGGTGGTCTCAAAATCAAATCAAATGCCATTACATTATTTATTCAGGTCTTGATATTATAGATTCTGGTGATACTTGGCTTGCTATAATAGATATATTCAGGTATTTTTGAACCAAGTCTTGTAAGATACTTTAGCTGGGCTGATGCAACTAGGCCATAACGCCATGGGGCATATCAGAAACTATTATATAAAATTCTTGATCAGCGTGGGTTGATGTTTTTGTATAACCCGAATTCCTCCACCATTTGGGGTTAGAGTTCACAAGACCTTGGACAAAATGGGTCCCTCAGAAATTGCGTTTGAATTAGCTGGTGATTGGGTCAAAATATAAGGATCCATTTTTATATACTATACATTTGATCTCTAGTGGAATCTTGGCATTTGAATAAGCAGATTTTGATATAAACATGCACAATAAATAGTATAATCCATCTCTTTATTTGTGACACCTTTTTGAAACAAATTGTAGGGACCTTTTTATAAATAAAATGCCTCATCGTACTTTACTATTTATACACGGTGGCAGACCATCCTGTGCCAGAATCTCCTTTGAAGATGTACCAGGATGATACACTGGATAATAGCCAATAATCAGCCAGATTACAGCCAATGTATATGGGCTATGGACCGATTTGCAGGAAATGTTTGAACGTACGAATCTGTTTCCTTTTGATGGGGAACTTGCCATGTGGGTAGTTATTTTTGAAGGGCTAAATGTAGATAGTGCATGATGGTGTGTTGGTCAATGATAATATAGGCTGGTTAGTATGCATGATGAAACTGGCCTATTGGCAAAAATTAGCTCTTCAAAAATAATAATCCATATGGGCAAACAGACAGAGAACATCGCACCAAGCAAGTGTTAATGATTTGCAACGAAGCTAATTTCCAGAAGCAAGTTTTCCATAAGTTACGCTGCAGAATCGAGTGTTGCAATGCATTATAGGCAATCAGCGTCATTCTGTTTAGCAGCTTGACAAGTTTTGGTTGGACAGAGGGAAATAATGCCTGTATTTTCATATATCTAACGGCTGTCCTGGTCTCCAAATTTGTAACTGAGCACCACCAATAGGGTACTCATTTTTTGCATGCAATGTTGTGCTCCCAGCGTTTATGCATCTCATCAGTCCTTTTGTTAGGCCAAAAGCGAAGGACAGACAGTTTGAAGTGGGCTGATGTTATGGCGACTAATAGTCAGTGGACGAGGGATTTGCAATATGCTATATGTTATTTATCGAGCACTTGGATTTATACACAAATCTTTTGCTTGCGAAAGGACCTTATCGGTTGGATAAACGGATATGTGTTTGCTACTTGGCATCACTGGTTGGGGTCCTTTTTAACACACCACTATATACGTGTGTATGTGCATCTAAAGGAAGTACTGTTTTGTATGGTTCTTGGAAACTACTCGGTACAAAGAGAGCAAGGCACGAGGCCGAAGGAACTGTTTCTTTGCCAACTACGGGGATTATTATTGTTGTTGGCTATTGATGTGCATGAAGCTGATGTGCATGGTAATTTATAGAAGCAAGTGGTTTCCTGTCCACCAGAGAGCGCGTTGTAGGCGGTTTGACATACAAATGGGTACATGTGTGTGAAGATTATTGCCAGATATTGGCTGTGCTAATGCAATTGTGATTTGATTCTTACTAACTCTTGGTAATTATTATTTCTCTGTTTATATGTATATGTACTTTTGTTGTAATTTTTGATGATTTTTGGGGGCCTTTTATACCTAATAACTAAAGTAAAGCCATTTACAGCACTCTCGCCGCCCATTGTTCAAATGGATTGGCAGAGAATGTCTATGGAAGGTTTTTGGTGGGTTCTGGCAGAGGGCCGACCAATAGGAAAACGTCGATTGACCTTCCATAGTCAACAAATAATTCCTTGCAGGCCCAAGTCTCCACACACAAGCAGGGACCTTATTGTCATGCATTGCGCCCCAGTGGCAATGGCTTCAAAGCCTTGTGTAGACAGTTCGGCAAAA
Organism: Mycoemilia scoparia; assembly: GCA_027575805.1. Taxonomy (NCBI): domain Eukaryota; kingdom Fungi; phylum Kickxellomycota; class Kickxellomycetes; order Kickxellales; family Kickxellaceae; genus Mycoemilia; species Mycoemilia scoparia. Next base: position 20,803 of record JANBPU010000111.1, on the reverse strand, counting down.
GGGATGCCTGCAAAAACGGAAACGGGCTTGTATTGGCTTTTTTGCATGGGACATACAAACCAAAGTCCTGTGCAATCCTCTCTCGTCATCATCGTCGTTGTCTATAAAAGGTGCTTCGTTCTCTAGTTAGGATTGGAAGTATTCTTGAAAGTATTCCCTCTTTTTCTCCCTATATACTTATTTGTTGAGTATCTTTTGACTTTTTCGCTTTTCATAGGCTCACACATACATACATCTGCTTTACAATGCTGAAGTCTGTCGCTCCTGCTCTTTGCCTTGTTGCTTCCCTCTCTGTTTCTACTGTTCTAGCTGCTGATTGTGCTGCTAACCAGAACCAATGCATTAATGGAAGCCCTTTCAAGATTCAGGACTGTAACAATGGAAAGTGGGTCGAGCGTGATTGTAATGCTGGTCAGTACTGTATGACCATGGGTCCTGGTATGGTACACTGTATGGATGGAACCCCAACTGACGCTTCTAGCGGTGGCTCTTCGGCTACTTCTGGTTCTGAAAGCCATGACCATGACCACGACCACGACCACGATCATGACCACGATCACAGCCACTCTGGTTCTGAAAGCCATGACCACGACCACGATCACGATCACAGCCACTCTGGTTCTGGAAGCCACGACCACGATCATGACCACGATCACAGCCACTCTGGTTCTGGAAGCCATGACCATGACCATGATCACGACCACGACCACGATCACAGCGACTCCAAGTCCGAAAAGGATGGTGCTGCTGTCTCCACAAATGTCCAGGCTGGTACCATGGTTGGTGCTCTTGGTCTTGCCACCGCTTTCTTCGCCATTACTCAATACATATAAAAAATTGTCTGATAATACGTATCCATTGTTATAGCCTTTTTTAGTCCTAAGAGTTGTTTCAAATTTATTGTTATAGTGAATAATAGTCCTACTTCTCATATTAAACAATCAGCTTTAGATGTATGAGAAATGTATTATAGACCCTTTATAAAGGGTCCTTGATCACCGTTAATTTATTTTAGCAGTGATCTAATCCGATAATGTTTGTTTACTTTAGACACTCAAAAATAAAGCATAAAGGTTGCTTATATTTTCCAAATAACACTAACACACATCTTTATTTACTATTATACTATTTTTTTACTGAGCCTTAATAATTACCTTGTCGCTTTAGAAATGCAAGCTATTGATCGTTTGGATAGTTTGGCGGATAGTCTGTTATCATACGATTTATCAAAGCCTAGATATAATCTTTCAGCTTTAAATGTGTACCACACATTCGAGTCTGATAGCAAGCCTTCCTTCATTGTCCGCAATGCGGAGCCATATGAGTCTCGTCTGGTGGCCCCAGGAACCAAAGGCGTGTATGAAGATATGTTATCTCGATTGGGTGTCCATAACACTAGCTTAAAGCAAGTATAGTCACTAAACAATCAAAATCCATACGATTATACGATATATAACAAAACCCTCTATTTATAATATTATTTTTGTCTAAATAGTGCCGATGAGGAAACAGAACTGGACGCTAATGAATTTGAAAAGTTTTATAACAAGACAGTTGATCTTGCTGATATTTGGCAAGTAAAAGTCGCACAATACCAAAGCTATTTAGCAATACCAATAATATATATCTAATCAGGCCCATTTTATATTTCAACCATTGTTTAGCGAGTTACCAGAAATCAATGAACGCCTTGAAATGGTTGCAAACAAATATCAGGAGTTTGCCAACGAAAAGAATATATTGACCAGGGAACTAAAAAAGTATACAATTAACACAAAACTTAAGGGGAAGGAGTCTAAGTTTGAGCAGGTTGACAGGGAATTGGCAGAAACAAAGATTCAGTATGAACAAATCTATAATGAAATTGAAGCTGAAAAGAACTTGGTAAGCAAAAATATTCTATACATGATTATTGTATTTTATTTTTGACTTTATGATATTTAGCAAAACCATTTGTTGAAAAAATAGCTAGATGAAAATAGCGAACAATTGAATATGTTGATGGAGCGGGTGGAAATATCCGAGAAAAGTGAGGCCGATATGGCATCTCTCATAGAAGATAAAAAGAAAGAGGTAAGAATCATTAACAACAACGCTGCAGGACTATAAAAGAAATTGCTTATGAATACTTACAAACTAAAGAAATGGTATCCTCAGCTGGCCCAAATTCTAGAAGAAGTTGAGCACAATAAAGCTATTCTGGAGGAAAAGGAGCAACTTTTAGAAAACAACCAACCAAAGGATATCGCAGAGCACCTTAATGAGCTATATGGCATATTAACTGAGAAAAGGAATGGCTCTGGCGCTTCAAGTTCGTACAGCTCCCATTCTAAAGTTACCCAGGTAAGCTAGCCATATAATAACTAATCAGTCTTATCATACATTTCGGTCACAATAGACTAAAAAGATCTATTCTTAAAAACACAGGTTTTGGAGCGCTTACAGCAATTAATTGATGAGACAGATGACCTTGAATCCATCATTCAGTTCTTAGAGCAAGTATTGTGCTGCCTATGATATATTCTTAACATACATACTAATGAACGTATACTCATAGATATATCATATTAAATACCTGATAATAGACAATTGTATATAAACACCATTGATGCTGTTGCCAAGGGTGGAGTAACATTCGAAAACAATAATGCCAATGAGGAGAGGATGAGCCGCAGATTGTCTCTTGCAACTGCAGTAACTCCACAGCAACGCACACTGTGTGCCCAACTTTTATGCCTGCTATATGATCATCAACAAACAAATGGCAATGAAAACGAGTTCTTGGGAATGCCTGAGCAGGCTTTGCGCAAAGAATTGACAGAGTTTGCCGAGGAGAATGGAATTCAAACCGAACAAGTCAGTCAGATCATATATAGTCTTTATGGAAAACGATTGATTGAAGTTGATAGGACAACTCAAGATCATTTAGTCCAGTCTACATGGAAATAACCACAATCACTCTCTTTCTCTTAATTTTTTTAAAATATTTTCAAGTGTGTATTAAAAGCTTTAATCAAAATATGCCAAGTTGTAGTTTAATGAAAGGAGGTTATTTTGGTTTTTTAGTTATACATAGTTGAGACGAATTCCATACATATGTGTGGCCATATCTCTATGAAAGAAATCTGATTTTTATCTAACACTGTATGTATAGGGTCTGACCAGACGGATGGATCGATAGATCAATGAAAGGCTACCTAGTGCTTTACTTTATTCAGTGGGGAACCCCGAATGCTCTTTAGATCTTGCATTGTGTCCTTAGCTTCGTCGATCTGCCCAACTACGGCGCTATATACCAATATAAATTATATTCAGGTTATAGTCTATACGACCATGCGAGCTTTGAAATGCATAAATATACTGTCATGATGTATTGCTGATGCATACATATTACTGCCTAGAATTAAGTACACGCCTAAATCTACGACCTCGGTCTCTTCATCTTCAGAAAATATTCTTTCTTGACACTTTTCCATTATGACATTTGTAGCATGGTCAAACCCCCGAAGAATACCCTAAATTTAAACCAATTCATCAATATAGCAGGAATAAAGTAATCATATATTGGCTTTGCTAATTATCGTAGAACTGGCACTTACCACTAATAATCTTCCATCGTTTGTAATGACTGCCACGCGGCCTTTATAACAAGGCATACATTTTATATTTTGTTAATATAGCACTGTTTGGTTTGGTGCGTCTAATAAAGTATGTTATTATACTTACTATCATTGTAGCTATATATATCCGGCATGATTAAATATCTATAATATTAGGACTTTTCTGCATATATTTATATAGGGCCAATAATGCATAAAGCTGATTTTGTTATTGAAAGTAAAAGTATATTAACAGGATTGTTAGCCATGTTATGGGATCATATAAATATTTTCTTCTGATTAACAATATGGGTAATAATTTTTGAAGGGTCTAAGTTTACTAGTAAAACTGGACTACCATTTGACTGTGATTGCCCCTACGATTGTTGGCCGCCAAAATGTACCCTTCAAAAATTATTATTCATATGATGCCTTATCATCAATAATACCAAATAGCCACATCGTTATCTTTGATATCTAAGATAGGAAAACACATTTGTGCTTTTAATATATAATAATAAAGCAAAATACAAGCATGCGGGATGTATTTCAAGGAGATTCAGTGATCTAAAGCTGATTCTGAAGTATAAAAGTTACAATGCTTCATTGATGCACAATATTGATTCCATTTAAGTGCAGCAGATGGTTTTGCCCAAAAACAATATTTTTGACTCAAGTGGTGGTGTGCAATAAAGCACATGGTCTATTTGCTTATCAACTCCATCATAATTGGGACGAGTTTGAGCTAGAATTCACTGATGGCTTTCAAAACGATATAAAAACAATTTGGAAGCAGTCCATTATCGACCTTCCAAGGTATAAATACATCCTTCAAGGCTAGATGGTAGAAAAAACAACCACACTATCACTTACCAATTTCGCTCTTTTAAATACCATTTCTAAAGCATTAATAAGTACATTCACCTACGTAACAATGAATAGGATGGCAGAAGACATTTTTCTGGATATTGAAGCCCAGATTATGGCCGTGTTGGATGTCTGGGAAAGCCTTGATGTCGCTGACGAGGCTACCACAGAGAAAATTAACAGTCTGGCCCACGATTTCAATCCCTTTTATGGTGTTATGAATTCAGCAAAATTCGCCTATCAAAGAGTTCTCGAATCCATAACCGACCAAGAACGAAAGAGCCTATATTTGCGAATAGATCAAAAAACTCTCGAGTTTATGGATTTGGCCAAAATTGTTCTAAACAGAGTCTACAATCTCTTTAACCATGAAGCATCCAGCAGAATTACAAATGAGGAAGAAATGACCAGATTCAAAAAAGGTTTAGAAATGAGTCCTGAAGTTGCGTATAACGAGCTTACCTATTTCATTGATGTCAGAAAAAGGTATTTTGCTCAAGACCAAAACTTTCACCTTTATTATACGGTGGAAACGTTTTATGAGATTTTGGATGATATACAAGCCATGGTTTTAAGGATGTCGTATTTCTTTTATACCATCAAAGAGGCTATTGACAAGATCAGAGCCTATAACCGCCCCGAGTAAACAAAGCGTTTATATCTCTGGTTAGATATAAAGCTGAAGTTTTCATTATTAATCTGGTGAATTCGGTTTTAATGTTTATAAACTTCATTGAAATGCAGATGTAAATCAAAAAGAAATAAGGTACGAGTTTATATGGTTATATTCATAATACAAATGTAAAAAATATACAAAATTGTCTTGTTTGAATTGTAAATTTTGTAGCTATTGAGCTATTAAGGTATTAAACACAAAAAGGTAGGCCCGTTATTCAACCAAAAGATGCAACGGCCCCTTATTTTCTCTGAATTTGACCACCATTCTTCTTCATGACACCACAACTAAGAGTATACTACCATCTTGCACAGCTCCTGAAACATTGGAGTAGTTATAGCAGAAATGAAGAGTAATTTTTAAAGTATTTTGAAAATGAGTTGTTAGAATAAAGCGATTAAAATATATGAACGAATTGTATCAGCAGGTCAACTCTCTTCTTATAATTGAATTCAGCAGGCAGTGCCAAATTAAGTAATGGCATATTTTAATGTTTCGTGTTATTGTTATAAATTCAATACAATTGGAATTGGAATTTATTAAAAGTTTTTATTTAGTAGCTATCTTTAACTGCCTTGACAGTTTTTGACTTTAAGGCATGGTTAGGTAGATGTCAGCAAGTTAGATTTTTTGTAGAAATAAATCTGGATAAATTTTTATAAGATTTATAATTGTTCTTTTGTCATGAGCATACATTAATCTGTTTGATTGATAGCATACATGCCTGTCTATAAATTAAAGACAAAATAAATGATCACCAAAATTGGTTCAATCTTTTGAATACCATATTCCAAATCTAAAACCGCTATAAATATTTGGGTAGTTTTTTTGAAGGGTGAGTGTTTACTAACAAATGAAGATCACTCGTTTGGCTGTGATTGCTCCTATATTCTCTGGCCACCAAAAGGTATCCTTCAAAAATTATGAATCTAAACTGCCATGTTGATATTGACAATATTTTGAAATGATGATATTAAATGTTTAAAATAAAAGTGTGAACCAGTCACAAAATCATGGCAATACAAGGATCCATGGGCTCATACTCTTCTGTGCTATATATAAATTTTCCCTTGCATTAGATGATTAAGCAATACTGTTAGGGATTTCTTTAAGCAAAGGTGCTTCAAGATTGATGGAACTTTATTCAATTATAAATACAAAAGGAAACATCCATTTAGATTCTCATGTGGATAAAGTCGTCAATAATGGTGCTTGTTTGGATCCAAGCAGGATCATATCTGAACAATGTTATGGTCATTGAAGGATGTTGGGTTTTAATTTGAAAATTATAGACCACCAATGGGTAATAGCTGAATCATTGCCAACCAGTTCCTAATGCTTGAAAAAAGGAAATCGATATTGCCATAGTGATAAAGTGCGCAGCAAGTTTCATTTTCACACTAAACATGGGGAGTTCTCAAATATATAAAAGCAACTAAGTCCCCAATCAGCAAAAGCAACATCCACAAAAACTCACTCCTGCGAATTATCTACCCTCAAATCTCCATTTTTTTGTTTTATATCAAGTAAAAAGTTAAACATGCCAAATAATCATGTTTGGTCGAACCCAAAGAAAGAATTGTCAGAAAGCGGTCACAACCACAACTATTATCTTTGCAGGTATTGCCACTTTATAGGCAACTCCATTGAGGAGCTTTTGTATCACGATTCAATGTGCCTATTAAATCCTGGCCTAGATATGGTGCCTCAGTTTGATGATGATCGAGCAAATTTGAACTACAGTGTTTCTATACTTTGAATAGAGCTACTATCTACTTTAAATAAAAAAGATGTATACAGCGATTGCTAAGCAAGGAGTTTAACTTTGTCTATTTGATATTGCGATTGCGATGTTTTAAAGCACTATTTAGTTCAAATTCTCAACATCCACCAAAACACAAGAGGTGGATTGTTTTGGTATGTAGTAGCATCTATTTGTAATGTGTCAAATACTGAAAAAGATGTCAACTCGGGAAAGTTTGGGTAAACAGCCATCATCAATATCTTATCAGTGTTTCTTCTGATTTACTAGCTCCAAAGGTGAACATGCAAAATGAATGAGTCTTCTATTCTCCGAGTAATACCCATGTAATGTAATGTATGTTTGAAGTATACATACAATTAATGGGGCTTATTAAAATTATTTAAAAAAGCAGTCAAATATAATCAGTATCTACATTCCAGCGCTTCTTATTATGATCATGAATGTTGGTGGCAACCCAATATTGCTCAACAGAAAAAAATACATAAACGCTAATTATATGTAGAAAATCTAGTATCAATGAATTCAAAAGGTTTCACTGAATTAGTGTCAATAATATTGGCATCCTTGGCCGTTGATTTAGAAATCTTCATAAAAGGACTGATGGTTCTGTGAATCAAAAAGGGTGCTACATATATATATATATAAAGAACTGCGGGACCATGAATGTTGCCACACTTACCTTCCACCAATTTCCGCACCACATCCCCTTACACTTGTATTATTATATTTTTAGATATGGAAGTAAATGACTATTCCAAAAGTAATTTGGATGTAGCAGATAGACCTGATAGCCAACAACCCAATGAAGCACCACTGCAGGTACTGGAAAACAGCAGAAATATCGACGATTGTGTTGAAAGTAAGCCCAATGTAGAAAAGACCGAAGACAAACAGAAAGAAGAAGGAAAAGTAGAAAAGGAACGTGAAGAGACGAATGGAAAAGGAAGCGAGCCAAGTCTGCCAAAAGTCGAAAAAGATAAGTGCGATATCAGATCGTGCCCGTTCTGCAAAGAGGAAACTGATAATCTCTTTGACTATTTGGAGCATCAGGTTGTGTGCCATCCAAGAAAATCCTGAGCTCCAGGGCGCTATCCATCATTTATATACACCAAAAGCATTCAAGGTAGCCTTAAGCTTAGCGAGAAGACCTTCGATGATCTGTATAGCAAAACCAAGCCACCCATATCGAAAATCCCGCAAAGTTGTTAGAATAGATTATTTCGTTTCATATTTATCATTGTCATTTCAAACAGATAGCTGGTCTATTTAACACAAACACACACACATATATATATATACAATTGTCATAATGCTAATTACTCTTATAGGTTTTGAAGATTGATAATCAGGTGTAAATTCACCATTAGATTTTTTATTATATAGGCATTGAAGGGGTTGAATGTTTAACCAGTCATGTAGACCATATTTATATGGAGATACAATGTCTATTACATCACAGTGCAGATCCATTAATGTCTGTTTTCAGTTTAGATCCAGGAGAAAAGCTGCTGCTTGTCTTCTTTCATCTATCTGCATTGTTTTGGTATGGAACATGTTACCTTGCTTAGTACAAACAAAAAGACACTCACGCCATTATGGATATCATGTGATGTGTGTGATTCAACCAGATGGGTCAGAAATACAAAAAGTAGTGATACCCATAGTTGGGCTCTCTCAGCCTCAAATTGTTTTATTTCCCCTTGGATGGCAAAAAATAATAATCACAGCTTTACACATCGCCGTCGTCGTCTTAGTTCGTTTCAGCTGATATTAGCTAATTTTCATTAGGAGCAGCTAACCAAATATACAATGGCAGAAGCTAATACCGGCGCTCAAGAAGTCCTAGCAGTGACAGCTAACCCACAGCCAAGTCCAAGTACCAAAGACTGCAAAACAAAAGTGAAAGCAGAAGATACGGGCCGGGCGTACATATTTTGTATTCACTGCCAAGTTTACTACGGAAACACTACCGACTGGTATCACCATTTGGACAAATGTTCTGGGAAGGACAACTATATCAAATATCCCGAAAACGCTTAAAACAGCATACTTGATTCCCTGGACTGATCCTGAATGTGTTCTCAAGGTCGATTTTTAGTCGGTTTCGAAACAACCATTTATCACTCTCATTGTATTTTTCATAAGCAACTTGTCTATCTCAATATTAATATTTTCTCTTTAAACAAACACATAAATAAAGCATAGTATGATAAAGTTGATTGATTGGGGGTAATAATACAGACACAGCAACTAAACAAATGAGAGAAGCCCCCCCCCAAGAGATTGGGCCCTTCTTTATAATGTTATCATAGTCATGTATCATGGGAAACCGAATGTTACCATTTCTTGGCTTAAGGGGGGCTAATGTTAACCCTTTTCTGATTGCAAAAAAAACTAAAAGACGTGCTCGAGTGTCTAACATCAAGCATTTCTGTGCCATGATCGAATTCCATGACCAGAACATCTGCACCCCAATGCATAGAGAAGGCTTCTAGATCGGAAGGTGGGTGAGTGGCGCAAATAAAGGATCTGCTGTAACTCACTTGACCCTCATTTCCTGCACAAAATACATTGTGACGACCCTGTTCAGTAGAATAGGGTCTATCCCAATAGGCCTATGTGCCTGCCAAATGTGTCTCGCAGAAAGACCGAAAAAATTGCAGCTGTAGCTTGTAAAGAGACGCTGCGATCATGGCGGCATATCAATGAAAGCCAGGGCAGAGCATGCTTTACAAAGCAGATATTTATGCTTGGGGAAAGTAAAGGGTGAGTGTATGTGAGCGAGCGCGAGCTTGTGCGAGAAACTATTTGAGGCAAGTGATACGGGGACATGGCAGTATTTTTCAAATCTCAATAAACACCTAACCTGCTGGCTATCGAATACACAAGTTAGCACCGACATGTGGGTAGACACTCTATTTGCTAGAGCTCCGCTTTGCTGCTTGCTGATAGAGTTTTTCTCCAATGTCCAGCAGCACCAGAGACAGCCAACAATCACATCACGCTTGCTGTTTAATGGCGTGGTGGTGTCTTTGAAAAAAAGACATACATAGCAGTTCTCATCGATGTGTATGATGCCACAGCCCTTATACATCATGCCGATGTCTGAAATCTTGGTATACAGACAGAGAAAGAATTAGGGTCCCAGCTCTTTTGTGCTATGGGAGCAATTTGGGGATGGGTAGATGGGTCTTGATACTTTTCAAACTATTTAAACAAAAGTGGCTGGCTATTTTTTGAAGTTGACTAGCAGCATCTCATATTTCTTTTTCTTCTCGTTCTTGCCTGATTTCGCTCAGTCTTGCTATTGGGACCACGATGGCCGCGAGTATTGTTGGTTACAACCCTGATGATGATCCGTTTATTGTCGACCAAACTGATTGCGGGTTCAGTTTTGATGAACCCTCGCTAGATTGAACTACATGCTACTAGCCTCAATTCATTTCGTGATAAAGGCGTGAATTACAACCAGTTATACAAATATGGACCAGCTATTAACAACATTATGATTAAGACCACGATATTTACTATTCATCTTTATGGGGCTTCATGGTGACTTGAAAGAATCCCCCCTATATTCATCTCTTACATTTCTCTTCTCTTTCATTCTCATTATTTAGTGGACATTGGTGAACCTTCGAAATTCTATTACATATTTTAAGTACTCATACATACATTCGTATACCTATATAGTCATATCTCCCCCCCCCCCCCTATGTTATAACCCCATCAATATCATTATCACTATTATTCTATTCTCATCTCAATCAACATTTCTCTTTCACACTATTGATATTTCATATTCATTTTATTTTATTATTTTATTCGTATCTAAGTGTTTATTTATCATAGTAAATAAATGTCAATTTAAATCCCAAAGTTTTATTTAACTATCGGATGTATGACTATAGTAAATATGCAGTCTTGACATCTTGGCAAATTATTCGTTTTCGTCATCTTCATCTTTGCCATTTTTATTTTTTTCTGGAGATAGATCAGGATTTGAATCTACAGGCAAACCAGCGATAATGTCAATTTTAACTTAAAACAACCATCTACTATCATAGATATTATCCATTTTGATGGCACAATGTAAACATCTGACATTATTACCTGATAGCGAATCTTTGTATTTACATGTCACCTCTCCATTTCCGGTCTCAACACATATCGAATCGTTCGAACAATTTGTATAAACAAATAGGTGGTTTTTGCAACCATAGAAAAATGACGTTTTGTTTGGCTTGTTCTTCCCGCATTTTAATCTATCACGAGAATCCGGCGTGCAATTCTTTTTGATGTCTTCATCTTCATCGTCTTCATTGTCTTCATCTTCCTCGGGGATTGGCGATGATATGGTTAAACGAACAATTAGTATCAATATCAGTATCGTAACTATTAAAATTACTTTTTTAGAGCGACAGCTTCTTCGTGTTATGATCATTGTTGAGTGTATCTATGTCTATAGTAGTCAGTAAAAAAATAAAAATAAATGAGTATAATGTGGGGAAAGAGAAAGAGAAAGAGAGGGAAATAAAAGGGAATTTATATACATTTGGATACTTGTAGCTCTCAGACCTCCTTTCTTTATGAATTTTCTTGCTCCATTTGAGTTCACTTCCACAAACAAATATCATGGAGCATATGTATGGAGGAGGATCAATAATTATTACCACTAAATTCAGCCACCAAAACAATAATAAAAACTGTGGATTCATAATTGTTGTGTTGCACTGTTAAAAGCATGAGGAGCATCACACGATGCATTAGTCTACATATAAATTCATGGCCCATCTTTGTAGATTATTGTATTTGCTGAAGCTAGTTTTGACTTTCCAAATAAGGTTAAAAAGTAATATTGAAGCGTATCGGAAAAAGGTCATGGCCTCTGACCAAATTGTATGATATCCAGATAAAGAATATCAGCAATTCTGGAAGCTATCAAAATACCTGAGTCATGAATAAACCTGATCTTTACAGAGCTTTCTATTACAAGTTGAACACAAATACTACCATGTAACCAATGTTTATGTTACTACTACTACATGGTTTTATATTATATACAGATAATTTCGGCCAAAACCTAAAGACACATTTCTATCTTTTTCACACATCATCACTAGTAAAATTTAGCCATATTAATAATAAAGATTAATGAGGTAAATATCTAAATACTTGAAAAAGGAAAGAGGAAAGGAGAGGGAAAGTAGGTCCCGAGTTATTTGATTTCAATTCAATTCAAAATACTATTATACCAATTCTGGTATACTTTAGTATTATAAATTGACAGTCTATATATTTCATCAACAAACCGGTCCAATTCTTCAGTGACGACATACAATCCCTTGGATTTTAATTCGGATTCGGATATACGTAATGAAAATGCATTGAAGTTGGCTGCATTAGCGGCTTTCTTTATAGATATGACATTAGTATTGTTGTCATTAGATGTCATGGTATTAGTAGTAGTAGTATTAGTGATGGAGGTGGAAGTGGATGAAAATATTTTAATGGCGGTTTGTTTAATATACTTGGCAATAGTCATGTAAATTGGATCAGTGGTAGATAAACAATTTCGAACCAGAGTCTTCAATTTATCCCTATCGGTATCCTCTTTCTTCTGTTGTCCCTGACCCCCATCATCATCATCATCACCATCACTATATATCGACTTTTCGACAGCAATTACAATATCCTCCAGCCTGGTTCCATTAGATTTCAATAAATGCAGCCATGACCCTACAACCTTTTTGGTATCTTCTACTGGTTGATTTTGGAATCTAGGAGAAAGTTGTCTACAGATTGTGGTCAACGATGCAATGATGATGATTGATTGTAAGCTGTTTTGAAGTTTGTGAATTCTGATATCATCGAGGTATAAAGTCTCGGGTAATTCTGACTGGGGAAGTGGTTTATCAGTAAATACAAGATCAAGGAGCCCATGAGCAACAAGGATTGAAGTATCCAATGTTTCTGAATTTGTAGTGTCGGTTTCATTATCTAATGCAGACAAAGACGATTTAAGCCATTTCTCGGTTCGATGAGTATCTGTGATATGCGTGTGGGTTTTATGTTTCAACAAATCTGTAAAAAGCTTCTGTTCATATTCGACCGCATGGATGTTGAGATAGGGTCGGATGATATGTTGGATATGGAAGTTGAGCGAATCAGACTTCATCAATTGCAGCAGGGAGAGGATATCTTTTGTGATGTCTACTAACTTGTGACTATCAAATGAAAGTGAGGACGAAGAGGTCGAGTTATCCGATGCGTTGCGAAGTTTGGTTTTGAGATTCGATATATCTTGGTCTCGTACTGGTGCACAAACTCTGCCCATAGTATCAACCACAAATTCCAATAATTGTCTAACATCATCCATTGTCCAGTCGCCACTATTTACTAGTTCTTCTATATGCTCAGCATCAAGCCTTGCCTCGACCTGCTCGACCAACAAATTGGAAGCAGTGGTCGAGCCATTCATATATGCTAATGAGGACGAAGATTTATTGGAGCTTTGATTCTTGTTCTTTGGGAGTAAATCCATTAATTCATCCTTGAGATTGCCAACAAGCCTTAGAATCCATTTGGTATTTCCTTTATCGATATCCTGTTGAACTATGTCAAAAAATGCCTTTGTTGCAATGGTTCTGACTTGTTCTACCAAACCACCATTAGAGGAAAGATCATTTAGTTTGAAATCTGGATCAAGTATTATTTCATGAGCCAATCTAGCGTTTTCTAGCTTAACTGAAATAGCATTATTTTGCCAAATGATATTAGTTTTATCGCTGTTGGATGATGATGATGATGATGCTGGGTGTCTGTTGAATAATGAGTTGAACACATCGTCGATCTTTGATGACTGACTAGCCTGCTTCTCCAAGTCTCTACGATCTTCATTAGATTTGTCTATGACTTGTATATCAGCAAGCTTCTCACTAATTCCAAGAGTCGAAGAAGGAGGACGAGAAGGAACAGAGTCGCTATAATTACTGCTGCTATTCCCAAGAGCTACAGAGTTTGAATAATGTGAGCCCGGCTGCTGCGGTAGAGGAGGGGCTGATGGTGTTATAGAAGGCTGAAGAATATCATAGCCATTTCTTTCGATTTCCTGTCTTTCCAGCAATTTGGCCACAATCTCGTCATTCCCTATCTTTCTGATTCTTTCCAAAATATCTTTTCGCTGGTCTGCTATGCTTTGTCTCCAAGCCTCATCGCCCTTTCCCATAGTCCTTTTCTGTACGGTTTGCCATAATTTGTCCAATTCAAGGTAATGCATTGACATTGATTCAATCAGAAAATTTGTATCTTTGGTTTTCCAAGCCTCAAATGATTCGTAAAATGCCCTGTATGATGTTAATATTGAGACATGGATATTATTCAGGCTAACACGACCATCGCTGATATAACCCCCTTCTTCTTTTCCTTCTTCGTTTCTGCCATTTTCTTCTTTAGCATCGAGTAGTGGTAAATTATTAGAATTGTTTCTAGGTAACCTAGCAATATACGCGAGTTCAACATATTGGTCTATGTAATCTACTAGGCTTTTGGCATTATTTATCATTGTATCTTCGCAATCCGCTAGATTAGTAAAACCACTGTTGATACCATTATCATCATCATTATTGTTATTACTCAAGCCAGATAATGTTGTTTCTGTTACTGTGCTAGCTGGTGGTACATTTGGTGGACCATTAGTTATGGACTCTGGGAATATTGAGACTAAATAGGCGGTCATTAAAAGTCGACCAGGCGGGATTTTGTATCCGGATAATGGATCGCTATCGCTTTTGGCAGTATTTGCCACAGTTGTTGATCTGGTTTTGAAGAGGACCTTAATCAATCCACTGGCAGCCAGAACTACATCTCTTCTTTGGATGATCTTTGTGGCATCGTTGAAATCTCTGCACATACTTCTCATGCTCTTTACGCTGATATTAAAGTCAACCCATTTCTTTATAGTAGGCTGGGCGACATGATTGCGCCATTGGCGCTGGATGGTCATTGCTGCTAGCGTGCGCGTGGCTTGGCGAATCACACTAAGTTTGTGGGAGTTACTGCACTGCTCGAGGTCTTCAGGATTGTGTGAATGATATCGCTTCTGGTTGGGTCTTAGTAATGTCGACTGATATGATGGCGGTGGTGGTACTGATGATGATGAATCCTTTGGATTAAAAGTCGTGGTGGTAGTATTGACGGAAGCAGACTTTTGCGAACCAGAGGCTAGCGTTGATGGATTATGTGGTTCGTGCTTGGTTGTTGCTGAATGATTTGACGAGGTGCTTGCGCTTGATGTAATTGATTGAGCTCTACGCTTTCTTGAAAGCACTTGGCTCTCAATGGTGGTTTTAGTATCACAAGGGCTGTTAGCAATGGCTTCCTGACTGTCTCTAGACAATACTTTCGAATTTAGATATGTTTGTTTTTGAGGAATACTTGTAGGTTGAGGTGTATTAGAAGAAAGTGAAGGAGAAGCTGAAAAGTCCATACTGTCAGAGTTAGCCTTCTCTTCATGGAATGTGTTTGAATTGCCGCTTGTGCTATATTCAGTCGAAGCATTAATGATATTGCCAAGGCTCTGTGCCTGGTCTTTATTCTCTGAATTTGACATTGCACTATCCTTGGGAGTTTTCTCTATAATGGATTGATTTAGAATAGGGTCGCTTTTCGATGACTACTATTTGGTCATGCAAAGTAAAAAGGCAAACAAAAAGGGTCTATAGTGAAGAGAGACTACCAGTAGTGATAGTAAAAATAATGAAAATGTATTAAATAGAATAAAAAGAAAAGACAGGTTGCAAAGAACTGAATGAAAGGAGCAGAGTCGAGACACTGAAGGAGGTTCAATTAGCGAATCAAAGTTACTGAGAACTGTGGTCCTGGCTCTTTTACCATAGTCTTAATGAGAGAGAGAGAGAGAGATGGATTGCAATAGATGCTGCAAGAATTCCGTGCTTCCTTACTAATCATTGAGATGTATATAAAAGAAAGTTTGGACAGTGGTGGGTTTTTTGATTGTAGTCTTGGGTGGCTTATGACTTTAACCCCAAGCTTTGGCTGCTATTCTCAATATGAATAACCACAACACATTCATGAAGACTGTGGTACGCTTATCTCTCCTGGATGATAGGAGAGCATCCTTAACCAAAGATTTGTTCTAGGAGCGAACATACACTGCCTTTTAGTTTAAGATGAGACATTGTTACTACTTGACAGTGCCATGGCGTGGGTGTGAATTTGTGTGTGGCAGGATTCGCCACAAATTCCATTGATTGCTTCTTTCAATCGCATCTAGCAACCTTGTCTAATGATATGGATGGCAAGTATCTTGTGATGCTCACAAGATAATCCTACTGCAAGTCTATAGCTTCTGACATAAAAGACACAGACATTCAGGTGTTACAATAACCAATCATGTTTTTAATTTGTAAGCCAATTTACTAAACTTTAGGAGGGTGGCAAGTATGTGTAGTGCCTTTTGGCATGAAAAATAATGGCAAGCTCTCCATCAATTGGAAATAGATTGGTGCCCTCATACATTCCCTGTAAGTCGGCTCATAGGCCATAATACACTTTGGCTGGTGTCTGACATATTATTGACCATTATCAATGGTGTTATTCTGGTACACCTTCAAAGGAGATTCTGTCAAATAAACCAGCTGTTGGTCCAGTAAAGAACACTCTAGCAATGATTTTTGTTAATTTATTGTTAGTGAATGTTGGTAATTGTTTACATAAAAAGACGGTCTATAGAAATATTTAATATGACAGAAAAATTTGTTTCTGGAGAACCTAATCTAGGGTGCCTTTTTGGCCTTTGTGTTTGCAACAGACGCGACCAGGCTCGTCCTACAATCGGACAAAAGAAAAAAGATGTTAAAGGTCGTCATTTAATGTAGTAACAAAAACCATTTCAAGCCATTTATATACTTACGCTAGAGTCAAGGTGACACCACAACCAAAAGCAATGTAGCCCAAGATCTCGTATGCCTTCATACTAGGACCACCAGAAAAACTGGAGTCGTAGTATCTTGATCCATAAAAAGAATAGCACCCAGTTTTGCGCGTAAAGTAAATTCTATCGTTTATCACAATCAGTGAAGATCTATGTGTGAAATAAGGTAATAGAGATGATTAATA
Source organism: Mycoemilia scoparia (assembly GCA_027575805.1). Lineage (NCBI taxonomy): Eukaryota > Fungi > Kickxellomycota > Kickxellomycetes > Kickxellales > Kickxellaceae > Mycoemilia > Mycoemilia scoparia. Next base: position 3,756 of record JANBPU010000111.1, on the reverse strand, counting down.
AAAAGGTTAATCGGTGGCTGTGAAAACAAGTAGGAATGCACTGGAACTTGCATGTTTCATCAACTTGTTAAAAAAGATATCAATACTGCTACTACTGCTGCTGCTACATACATTAAAAGAAATGCAGATGCTTTGAATGCACGAATCCATCTCCCACTAGGCACAAACTTCATAAACTCATTGTCCATACTTGGCATGAAAGTCACCACAACGCCAACCAACAACACCAGCATCATTAGGCCATACTGAAAGCCTACCAATACAATCGTCGGCTATATGGACATGAACGAAAGCAAGCTATTAGTATATTGTCTGTTTGGGTTTTGCTGGTTTAACTTGAACAATGGGAGCGAGAGAGTTCTTGACTCTGAATTCCAATGTCTTCATCCAAATGATCATGATCATAATTTTTATTGATTCTATGAGATGTGCTTACCTGGTCATAAGGAATTTGTTGAAAAACAACTAAATTCATTGCTAAATTCGAAATAACACAGCAAACGCCAACAAACATAATGAATGACACGATTTTAACAATCAATGACTAAACAGCAGAGAAATACAGAGAAAATGGATTAGTCTATTTGTTTTTTGCTCATTAACAGCTAAAAAAATAAACACATTAAGAGCGTCATAATATTTACGAGCTCCCTTACCTCTTCAGAAAGTTTTTGTTTTTCATAGAGCTTTTTTTCCTTTTCTTCTGCTCTTCTTTTCTTTTCTTTATCATAAACTTCCATATCGCTAGATGTTTTCTTTTTAATTTCATTATAAGCCAGACCAAACTCATCATCATTCATCTTTTTTAGTTTTTCCAATTTTGATTCTTCCGAATTTTCTTTTGAAGAAGTAGCTGTTTTATTTACGACCTTTGCTCCTCTACTTGGAGCAGGCTTTTTTCCGCCTCTGGGGTTTCCTGTATTACCTGCCATTGCTGCAATGCTTTAGGTAAACTATTTCAAGTGTTGTTGATATTTCGCAGTTAGTTGTATAATAAATAGTTGAAATAATAGCAAACTGGAGAATTTTAAAAGATATTGTTGGCTATATACGGTGATGACATATAAAAATGTGGAAAAGTTGCGTGGATTTAATAGTCTGGTAAGATACCCTGCTTTATATTTATAAGTTATATGCTTATATTTTCAATATGATTTTTATGTGTCTTCTTTCTCAATCCAAATCCCTTACTTGAGTGGATATAAGCTGATCCCTGGCATTTGAGCGCATACATGAATGGAGAATGGGCAGAACGGATTTTATGATATAATTGATGATTATGCGGCTTCTAAAATTGTAATGCTGTTGTCCCGTATAAGGCACAACAAATGAAGCCAAAGTAATGCGCTGTGTCTTTTAAATACTTTATGCGAAATATTTAAAATCAATAATTACATTGGGCACCACACAGTGTGCAAATAGAGTGCAGGTGCGTATATTCCTTTGTGATTATAGCGATTCGAAGCATTGTCATGACAAAAAAATCTAAATATACAGTACAATAGTCGAGTAAAAATTATCTTGATGTTAGAGTAGCAATTTTAGTAAAGATTTATTTATAGTTACAGTTGTACTGCAAATATACTAAAAATGTGATTAATAAAAATACACTTTGCATCATACAGTCAACTAATGCCAACTTGGTTAAAGAATAATTATAAAACTTTTAGCTATAGTTAAACAAGCTTTTACTGAATTTGTGTTTGGAGAGTAATAGATGATCAAACACTTTATGTATAATTAGGTACTAATAAAAATAACTAAAACGATATATTTTAACTACACATGAACACTCAAAAAAGAAAAACAGCTAAAAAACATCAAAGAGTATAAGATAGAAAAATCGAGTGTTTTCCTAAAGTGCTTTCGATTTTCCTTTTTGATCCCAGGTTGGTCTTGGTTGTGATGAAACATCATCACCATCACTGTCATTACCAGTGATAACTTCATTTTCAAGTCCTAAACTTTTGGCCCATTCTGAAGCTGTAATTTTCTGGCTATCATGGACATTAGTATCTTCAGGATCGTGGTCAGAGTCATCAACAGTGACAACGATGCCTTCAAGTCCTAAACTTTTGGCCCATTCTGAAGCTGTAATTTTCTGACTATCAGCTTCATTATCTGGAGCTAGAGGTTGGTGATTTAAGTTGGGGAAGTCAATAGGTTCATAATCCACTTTAAGGATCCAGAACGCATGGACTTCCTTAAAACACTTTTTGTCCCATCGTTTGACTGTGTCACTAATCACTCTTTCAAGAGAATCTAGATCGTCAATACGATAATCACGGTTCTTATCCCCCAGGCCCAAATTATTAGGATACTGAAGGATGTCATGTGGGAGTACCTCATTATGCTCACTTATAGCCTGAAGCGTGTCTAGGTCAGTGTTAAATCCAATCAATGGATCATAATGACCAAAGATATTAAGGTTTTGGTGCACTCCTTTTGGCTTGAAAACTTTTGCGACTTTTCTTTTTAGAGTCAAAAAGGACCATTTGATTTTTCCAATGAGAGAGAAGCCAAATTTGTCTTTATCACTGTCTTTAGTGTAATTAACATAATATAAAATGGCTTGGAACACAGTCTTGCTGTCTCCAAATACAAGACCTCCTCTAAATCTTCTGGTACACTGGTTGGCAATGTAGCTATAATCCCTCCTTTCAGGATCTACAATAATGGTAGCTTCATCGAATAGGATATATATGTATTTTTCTGATCTAGCTATTATACCATTTGAACTGTCGTTACCATAATAAAATCTACGGCAGAATTCTTTATCTGAGTAGCCATTAACATCATACCCTTTTTCTTTTGCCAGTTTTATCGTCTCCTCATCTGATATGAGATGCTCAGATAATCGATAAATAGTGTGGATAAAATGGTGCACAAGCAGCTTCACTTTATCAAACTCTTCACAATCAGAAAGGTTGCCATTTGGTTTTTTTCGATGGTATAGATCTTCAATAAATGCTGATTCTCTTGGAGGTTTTACAACTTCATTAGAAAGTACTGGATGTGAGCTTGAATTACTGCTTTCATGCTTTGTAATATTAGAGTTTCCGTTTGTATCATGATGAGCCAATGTCGGTTCAACCGACTCAGGATATTGGTTGATTTCAAGCGATGTGTCATCTTCTGGAATAGGAGTCAATGTGGACCCTTTTGTGTAAACTGGTTTACGACTTTTCTTGCGTTGAGACATTCTATAAAAAGTAACACTATTTTGCCTTGAATATTCCTGTGTATTAGTTAAATGGCAAAGTTATGATAAAAATGATGGGAAAAAAGCCCGGAAGGATTATTTTGTAGTTGGGAAACGAAGGGTTTAAATACTTTTAAAAATTGTTGAAGCCAATTCATATTTTTCAAGCACTCAATTATTTTCACAAAAATCATTAACTGGTAGACTTCGGTGTTGTATATGTGTATATGGTCAGAGTTCACAAGGCTTCAGGAAAAATGGGTGTCCAGTTTTACTAGTAACATTCACCCTTCAAAAATAATCACATATATATCAGTTTTAGTTTTTATAATATCATTTTCTTTGTCCAGTATATCAGCTTTAGTTTTTATAACATCATTTTCTTTGCCTAGTATATCAGTTTTAGTTTTTATAACATCACCTTCTTTGCCTAATATATCAGTTTTAGTTTTTATAACATCACCTTCTTTGCCTAATATATCAGTTTTAGTTTTTATAACATCACCTTCTTTGCCTAATATATCAGTTTTAGTTTTTATAACATCACCTTCTTT